>ML808554.1:78151-95599 GCA_009831015.1 Picea engelmannii | reverse complement strand
TCCATATTTACTTCTTATCAACCATGAAAAAATAATAATGAGTCATATTTACATCAAACACTATTGGGTCCATTACCCAAACCTTTGTGCTATGGGTCTTTCTTCAAGGGTTGACATCAATGACAACCAACCTTAATCAACATTGTGAAGGGTAGGGGTTATTTGAATTTTTCCAGGGTGAGGTGGGATATTGTGAGTTAGGCTAGGTAGAGTTTGCAGTTGGTTGATCCTGCCAGATGGGATTTGCAGCGGACTAGTTTGGCCAAGTGGGATTTGCAGGTGGGTATTGGTGGGGTTTCCAATTTTGATTAGTAAATTACTGGCCCTGCCATCCATTACCATAATTTTACTGTTGATTATACTATCCGGGAAAGAGAGAGGAAGGGTATTGTAGTGTATTTAGAGGTCAGTTCTACCATTGATGACACTTAGCCATCAGATATAATGACTCTATTTCTTCTTCCGCTTCTCTAAAGACAAATTTCATTCCAGGGAGAGATGGGCATTATTCTGTGTTGTGATCCTTGGCACAGATAGCACAAACCCAAACCACATCCAAAGGGATATCCCTTGGACCATGTTTTCTTCTACATCTGTGGAAAAATATGGCCAAAGTCTGTTTTGCTTCTGTTTTTTTCTTTTTGGCTTGCAATACATCCAATTGTGTAGTCCCAGTGCTCAGAATATCTATTTTAATTTTTTCTAAGACATTACCAACTTTAGCTCATGTAACACCCCCACTGGTAGTATTGCTACTTCTGGGGAGGGAAGTCTGCATTCCTGATCTAGTCCGTGTGCTTCCTCGTGAGCACTTGATACACAATTGAATGATGTTATCATAAGTTTCTTGATAAATGTCACCCTTTCCCATTAGATTCAATGTTTCTACCCAATAATCTTTCATACCCTTAATCAGAGTTTCCTTAAGTACTTCACCTAGTAATGTACCATAGGGTGATCTTTGTAAATTATACTGAAATCTCTCAACATATTCTTATAATGATTAATTTTATTCTTCAGTCATTTGAAATATTTCATCTTTTAGGTCTTTGGTTCTACAATAATCGCGATATTTTTCAAGAAGGCCTATTTCATATCATCCCATGAGTTTATAGTTCCACCCCCTAATCGTATAAACCAACGTAGAGTTGCTCCTTTCAAAGTGGAGGGGAACAATTTTAATTTTTGGGGTTCAGAGGTGTAATCATTCCCTCTACATAGGACATCAAATTCAAATAAAAATGCGTCCGGGTCTTCTGAGATCAATCCATGGAAGGTTGGTAGGTTTTGTATGGGAATTTCCTTCATGGGGGCATGGGAAATTGGATCAACTATCGGATATTCCAATGTGGAATTTTGGGGACGTTTTTTATTTGGTTGTGCCATTTGATTGAAAATGTGCTAGAAATATTCAGGGATTTCTTGATCTAGGTATTTTATTCGAGGTGTTTGATTATCTAACCCTCTAGGGGATTTGATTGCATTCCCTCTATCTGGTATTTTAGGTATGCCTTCTTATTTCGCAAGATATTCAAGATCAGGGGGTGGTGATGTATCTTCCTTGGAAACCCTGCTAATTTCTCCTTCTCCTTCCTCCAGATTATGCGAATTTACCTCTTCTAAAGGGGTGAGAGGTGGAAGATCTGTGCTCTGGAATATTTTCTCAATCCCTTCAGTTTTGCTGTGAATCTTACCGTGGGATGAATTTGGTGAGACTGCTACCTGAAGGATTCAAGTAGATCATTTCCTAGGTCCAACCGAATCTTGATATTTGTCTTTTCAAATGATGTCGTCTATGAAAGTGCTTCTCCTAGGGAGCATTGGGCCCTGGCCTTCGGTAATTTTTGGTGGGGGTTTTGTTTTTTCAAGATATTTCTTCTTAGTCATACACACTTTACAAAAAAAGAAATTCAAGAAAGAAAACATCTATGCAACCTCTTATTGCATCAGCTGGAGGTAGGTGTTGGCAGAAGAATCTTACTTATTGCCTACGTAGGTTCTTACCTTTCATCTTCAATACCTAGTCCTCCAGAGGCACAATCTATGCTACCTTTGGCATTCTCCCTGGCAACAGTGCCAAAATGTTGGGGTCTAAAGATGTCCTAAAAACAACCTCAGTTTAACATTAATTTATCAACCTGAGGATTCACCTTTTGTCTCAAGAACATCAACAAAGTCTATGCAGATAGCTTGTAGAGGCTAAAATCGTATAACAAAGGCAAACCCGAGTTTACCACAATTAAGTTCCTCAAATGTTCATCTAAGATTAAGATCCTACTTAACATAATTTAAATCTAATTGCTAACATGTCGTGAATGAAAAGGAACTAGCTAACCTGCTAAATTCATTTAAGTGAAAAGAAATGTTTGAATCTGAGTAAAGACTTGCAGAATTAAGTATTAACTAGGTATCGAATTGCTGGAAAGGAAATAGCGAATTATTCTAATGGAAATAAATTGCAATTGTAATCTAATCATAAGGAACAACAAACACAACTGAATGGAAAGGAACAACAATTGTAACTTTAATTGAAAGGAATGAGAATTGTAACCTATTCGAAGGGAACAACAAATATGAATCTTAAGTAAAAGGAACATCGTGTATGAAAACGTGAGGAATTGTCAAGAAAAAAACTACAGTAATGGAAATTGAATCAACAATCATTAACACTCAAGAGAAGTATCTATCTTCTATATGCAAACCATATGAAATGATTAACACTCTTATGCATTCATCCTAACTATTGTGAAAGAGAATTGAATCATAAAACAAAAATCAAACTGATATAATTGCAGCTGAAACAATGGCTCCTTTAGATTGGGCCCTTGGACCTTAGAAGCACTGCTACTAGAAACTCAGTATATAGAAATGGTGAAAACGATCAAATATTTTATTAACTTCATAGCTGGTACATCATTCAAAAAAACAGCTTGTGCAGAGTAACTCTGAGTCTGAATACTTGAACGCAATTCTTAGATTGTCTTTTAGGATCTATTATCCTCTATATATACAATAATCTAAGTAAATCAAGCCATCCTAAGGATTGGAAGATCCTCAATATTTCTTTACTATTATAAAGTTACAATATAGAAAACCGAATCATCTTTAAAACTACTTTTGTGCCAAAAGTCCTTAACCTCCAATGGCTCACGCATCTTCAAGATTTCCTTTGCTATTTTGGTTTTGACAATATTTAACCAATCCTGTAACAAAATCAAACAATTCCAACTGTATTTTAGAATCTATTCATCATGACTTCAATAATATCACTAGAAGACAAATTAATCATTTTATATTCTATTTATCCCTAATTAATAGAAAATTCACTCAAGATTGTATCATAAACTATTAGAATAAGGAGGATACTTTTACCTTTTTCATAACCCAACACTTGGCAAGACAATATCCAAAGAGGAAAATAAGGCCTATCTTAAACTCTTCAGACAGTATCAATATGTCTTTGCGTGGTCCTACAAAGACCTAAAAACTTATGATATATGTATCATTCACACACTATCTCGTTAAAACCTAAAGTGAAACCCTTCCAACACAATCTCTGAAAGTATCACCCTTCCCTAGAGCCTCTCATGTGTTAGGAGTTAAAGAAATTGTTAGATGCCAAAATTATATTCCAGGTTAGACATTCTACATGGGTAGCTAATTTAGTTCCTATAAGGAAAAAGTCTAGGGAGATTTTCTTATGCATAGATTTTAGGAACCTCAATGAGATTCAAAAAAGGACAATTACCCAGTCCCACCAATGGAGCAACTCTTGAAGACCATGTCTGGCTCTGAAATTTTCTCTTTGCTGGACGATTTCTTAGGTTACAACCAAGTTCTGGTTTCAGAGGAAGACTGCTTAAAAACTACCTTTCGAACCAAGTGGGGAACTTTCTCTTATAAACACATGCCCTTTGGCTTAATCAATGAAGGGGAAACCTTCCAAAGGGAAATGAACGTAGCATTTCGAGGACTAATCAACAAGTGTGTAGTAGTTTACTTGGATGATGTGACCGTGTATTTGAAAAATAAAGAAGATCGCATCCAACACTTAACCTAGATTTTTGAAAGGTGTAGGAAATATGGTATATCCTTAAACCCTAAGAAAACTATTTTCGATGTCAAGGAAGGTAAGATGTTAGGTCATATTGTATCCCAAGAAGGTATTTTCATAGACCCTGAATGGATTAAGGCCATATCTCAACTCCAATTTCCTCACAACAAGAAAGACATGCAATTTTTCATCGGGAAAATAAATTTCGTAAGGAAATTCACTCCCGATTTTGCGGAAACTATCAAACCCTTACAAAAGATTATTCGTAAAGATGTCGAATTTAAGTGGGACAATAATCTAAAGGATTCTTTAAACAATATTAAAACTGCTATATCTCAAGCCCCCGTGTTACAAAGTCCTGATTTTAACAAACATTTCTTCCTCTATACTTTTGTCTCCAATCAATCGTTAGTTGCATTTTTGACTCAGAAGGATGATGACAACAATGAGGCTCCAGTGTCATTCATGAGAACTAACCTCCAAGGAGTTGAACTTAATTACCCTACTATATATAAATAGGCTTATGCAGTCTATAAAGTAGTAAAACATTTCCGACCTTACATCCTCAAGAATCACATCAAAGTAATCATGACTCACCCGACATTCCGATCTCTATTTACTCAACAACGGATGGGGGAAAGAAGAGGAAATTGGATGACAATAGTTCATAAATTTGATCTAGACATAAAACTTGTCAAACTAGTCAAAGGACAAGGGTTATGCAAACTGGTAGTTGAAGCTCAAGACCAAGTAAATGAAGACCCCAGATGGGAAAATGAAATGGAATTATGGTGTGGAGAAGCTTCATATCTTTCCCTAGGACAGAAGTCTTGGTATGAGAAATTGACTTATCTTCTGCACCATGGGACTTTCCCAGAAGACCTAAATCCTAAGGAAAGGAGAGCTCTCAGGTTAAAATCTGCACAATATCGCCTCATAAATTCGGTACTCTTTTGGGTTAATTATGATGGGGTACTTTTAAGATGCCTCGAACGTGGAGATGTAGATAAAGTTCTGAAGGAGCTCCATGATGGTCCTGAAGGTGGACATTTCACAAGAGACACTACCGCCCATAAGGTACTGAGAGTTGGCTACTATTGGCCCACTTTGTTCAAAGACACCCACGCATACGTTATAAAATGTAAAATTTGTCAAATAAGCACTAGGAGGGAAAAGAGGGAAGAAATCCCACTCCAACCAGTAACTGTTTCTAGGCCTTTTGATAAATGGGGTTAGATATCATAGGGGAAATTACACCAAGTTCTTCAAAACAACATAAGTACATACTTACTACCATTGATTATTTCACGAAATGGGTAGAGGCCATCCCTCTGACTCACATAAATGAGAAGGTGGTAATCCAATTCATAGAACAAAAACTAATCACAAGGTTCGGTGTCCCATCTATTCTTGTTTTTGATAATGAAGTTTAATTTTCTTCCACCTTATTGACAAAGTTTTCTCTAGACAAAGGAATCATAATCAGGAACTCAACAAATTATTATCCACAGGGAAACATGGTGGCAGAGCCAACTTATAAGAACCTAGTGAGAATATTGAAGAAAATGGTTGCAGATAACTAGAGAAATTGGTACCAGGAAGTACAGGGAATCTCCTATAGTTTTCTTGGGTGTGACCCTATTCTCCCGAATGGGATTTATATTTCATCTCTTTGACTTTCCCAAGATTCCAGAGGGGAGGCTTCATCAGTTATACAACAAAGGATTGACACACTTCTTATGTTGGAAGAAGAAAGGGAAAAAGCTAAGTCAAAGTTCATATCCCATTAGTAGATCGTTAAAAGAGGGTTTGACAAGAATAAGGCTAAAGAGAATAATTTTTAAGTAGGAGACTTAGTCCTAAAATGGGACAAGGAAAACGAGCCTAAAGGCAAACATTCTCAGTTTCAAAATCTATGGCTTGGACCTTTTTAGGTGGCCGAGAAAATTGGGGCAGGTACTTATCGGTTATAGAATATGAGGGGAGAACCTGACGCCCTCCCAGTAAATGTCCAAGCCCTAAAACAATATTTCCATTAACAACAACAAAAAAAAATTATGTTTTGCATGCGCGTTTTCATGATCAAAAAATGCATTATTGTTGTTTTCTTTTTCTCTTCAGACTTCTGTTCTTTTGAATATTGTGTTTAGAAAGACAGTGGTTGACCTCAAATCATGCGACATAGAGAACTTTGTTCCTAACTCATCACTCACATACAACACAATATGTGTCGAGGAACCTGCAATTGTTTCGAGGGGCTCTCTATCTAACCTGCACAGATGAACAACTTTGGAGAAATGTCAGAAGTGTCTTTTTAGTAGTTTGGTAAGACCTTAAGGGAAATAAGGAAAGCTGGATAGGACTACATGCACCTCAAAGACAGAGCTATCAAAGGATCCACCTCAACCATATCACTTTGAAAAATAAACAAACATCATCCTCTCCTACTCGCTCAGGGCATTCTGTCGAAATAAAATTAACTTTATCAAATGAGTGAGTAGTAGGAGAGGTTATGCAGATATCTCCACCAGGGATTTGGACACTCGCTGGTAGTGGAGAAAGTTCTTTGATGTCAGGGTGACTCCATTGGGGCTATGGACACTCACTGGCAGTGGAGAAACACCATAGCAAGTAAGTAAAGGTAACTAAAGGCTTCATGCCAGTGAATTCTTTACTAGAATTTTGTAAAAGAGGGCATGAGTCAAGGTTACAGGAAATGAAGGAGGAACAAGGGTTAAGAACCTCAGAGGCAGACCCAGAAGAATCAACCATAGAATTTCAAATGTAAGGGTAAAAGAGGCTCTGATTTAAAACCAATTAAGTTCTCCACCAGATTTTGCATCAGCCGAGCCCCGAAGGAGGAACAAATATTTCAGTTTCTCCTAGTAAGTCGCCATTTGTTGAGCACTCAACACACCCTAAAAACGTCTATGTCAAATTTAACGTTTTGGGTACCACATGATCTTTTGCATTGTCTAATTCGTCTTCATTATGAAAAATGTTGCCTTTGCTTATCATTTTGTTTCTCATTTAAGTCTCTCAAAGTTTGCTTGAACATGCGAAAAACCCATAACTTAAAAGACTAACATTATAATTAAAGAATTGATGGCCAAAAAATGTTTCCTCGATGCCCTAAAAAATTCAGCATCATAAAGGATTAAATATGAAAGAAATCACTCGAGAGGACCGAGGTCTCCGAGCGTCAATCTTCGTTGGCATCGACAGAAGGGAGTTTTATTTCATGTCAGGAATCACACAAGGACATCGTTGATGACTGATCCCTTCAGTATCGGTGAAAGGACCAAAGAGTAAGTGCTAATGAAGAAATAAAATCTCCGCCATTAGCCAGTCCCCGATACTTTTCAGCATCGACGAATTTTAGAAAGTTAGTGCATAGGGAACGTGATAAGTTTATCCCCGATTGTCGACCCCCGATACCTTTTGGCATCGGTGTTCCTAGGTTTATTTTAACACACGCATCTTGTTATAACCCCTACTTCAATTTGTATACATGATCAAACCACCTGTCCTCATATGCTATATGTCGTTGTCAGAGTGGTTAAACACGCGATCTAGTTTTCCCCTGAGTCGTTAGAAGTTCCCGAGGCCCAAGTCACATGCCAAGTCAGTTTTCCATGTTAGCACCATATGACGAAATTAATCAGCGTTGAAAGTTCTTAACAGAAGGATACCAATGAAAAATGTTCACCACACATCACCGATCCCCGACCTACAGACTAGAAAAGAGACACAATGGGATGTTTTAGCACCAAATATGTTTAGATTTGACGCATTTAAGGGACTAATTAATTCCAAATCTCACATTAGTTTCAAATTCATGCAAAAATCAAAAGGACCATTTGAAACTACTGATACAACAAATCATCCTGCACACCTCCATCGCCAACCCACGTTGAATTAAATTACAGAGATTCGACAGTAGATTTGTTTGAATTTCACTCATCACTCGGATTAATTGGTTGATATGACTGGTAAGATATTTTCTATTAAATCCTTTTGAGTCATTGTAAACAATATTATTCTATGCACAAAGGATTTCATAGCATCCAAAATAATGAAACGAGTGATTCGAAAGCTTCTGATATCCCCGTGAGTATCAAACTGCAAGGTTTAGCAAGCTTTACAGGTATGTACTGGTTTGTATTTCTTTTGTTTTAACTTCATAATTATATTTTATACAACATCAATTTGAATGTGATATCTAAAGGATTTCATTTCAAGTGCATTAATGATGCCTCCAAGGAAGAAGAACACTAGGAGATCATTGAGGGAGCCAAATAAAAGGGAAACATAGATGGGAGAAGGCTCTTCCCCAGCGGTCATGAAGCAGTTGGAATTTTCCACAAGACTGAAACCAATCATCAGAACATCCACCAAGAATATTTTCACTCAGTCTCTGGCCTTTGGAGACATCGAGGCAAGCATAGGGACCAAGGCAGTACTCCCACACTAGGGAAATTTTTTTAAGAAGATCAAGTGGGAAGAATTCCCTGAATATACCCCGCACAATGACCCCGATATGAGAAATCTCGATGATGAATTTTTTCCCAATATTTGAATATCGTACCTACACATGGTGGCTAGAAGAACTCCAGTTTTCCCCTGCATTGAACTCATGAAGTGGCTTATCGACCACATAGACAAACAAATTTGTTTGATTAATGACAACAATGGTGAGTGTGTCAGGCTTTTACTTCCGGTGGAGGTGCATAAATACTACAAGCTCAAAGACCTGGAGGAGAGGCTGAATAATGATTTTGTTGTAAGATTATATGAGAAACATGACACCAACTGGGTAATGGATTTGGGGTGGAGACAGGATAAAACATACACCAATCGGACCTCTGACAGGTACCTGATGACCAACTTAAGGTAGTCGTATATATATCTAATGGCCCTCCTCTTCTGGTAGCATGGGGAGAAAGATTTCTCCAGATTTTAAGAGGTTTGGATGCCTCTATCTTATACTATAGCCATTTTCAGAAGAGGTTTTAACTAGGGTGCCATCATCTCCAAACAACTAAGAACTTGCATACAGAAGGCCCAGACGTTGAAACAAGGAGAGACTCCATTCTTCCACATGACATCTTATCTATTGGACATCATCTGTTCTAGAAATTTCTTTGCTGGAATGAAATTGATATGGAACACCTCAGAACTTCTGGTCCATGTATATTTTGACATCTTGTGGGAAAATAGGTACAAGAAATCCTACTCTCTCATCTACGATCAATTTATCGTTTACATTCATTTTATGCTTTTCAAGAAAGAGTGTCCAAGATTGTCAGTTCCAGCCAAAAAGATGATATCAAAGGTTGGTCACTAGTATCTGGATGAGCATGATACCTATATCAAGGTTTTCAGAGCCACTGGAGCACCACACTTGTTACCAGTGTATGTCCCTGATCAACTAGTAGTAGGGGAAATATGCTACCAAACCATCCTGCAAGGTTACAATTCTACTCTGGTAAAAGATAAGAAGCAGGCATTCATACCTTATGGATTCCATATAGGTTTCTACATGGTAAAAGACACAACTCAAGAAAAGAAGGAAGGGTTGATCCAATTGGATTTCTAATTCTAGACTGGTCATTTTCACAAGAACGACCCAAAGGGCCTAGTATTGAAACACGCATTGCAAGTATCGTCTTGCTGGCCATACACCCATGACAGGTTTGAAGATGAGATATTCATGGAAAATGATTAGGATTGGGACGAAGTTGTAGCAAGGATGGCCGACCCTAATATGACCAGGTTCAAGGCCCTGAGCCTTGATGAATAGATAAAGATTCTAGAACAAATAAGTCAAGGAGCCCTCAGGGAAAGAGAAGAAATGATAGCAACCGAAGCGGTGGAAGCCCCCCAGGGAGTCGCTGAAATAATAGAGATTCCTCAAGAACTTTCACGGAAAGGAATAAGTTTTACTATGACACTGGATGTGCAAGAAAGGGGACTGTTCCTGTTAGAGAAAGTGCATCATATGATTGATCAACTACAGGATGATCCAGAGATCACAGAAACCACAAGATCCCTAGCAAATAACCCATACGGAAGCCGAGCAAGCCTAGAAGGCCCTGAAATTATAGACCTTGATGAAATTACTGGGTTAGATGACCCCAAATTCACAACTTCACCGGTAATATCATCGAAAGGTGTGTCGAATCAGCCAGAAACAGTCTGGGTATCAGTGGAAACAAGCACGTCAAACCCCTTGAGTGAGTTTATAAAGATATATGATGATGATGAAAGCCCATAAATATCTCTCAGGACTCTTGTTCATGTTGAAGAAGAAAAGGGACCTGAGAAGACATCTTCTCCTATTCCCAAGGATCAAACCCAGGAGTTCCTGCATGAAGAAGAGGAAGTCGAGAGTTCCTAGACACTAAAACACTCGATGCGCCAAAGACCTAAGAGGATAGTTTGAAAGACGAGACGGGGTCGGGTGAGCCAGAGGAAGGATCTCTGCAACAGGAAATCGGCATTTCAATAGCCAATGGACAAGTAAGTATCAAGTCTATCCCCAACACCTCTATTTTGATTGGTACCCAAAAACCCAATGAGCGACAAACAAAAGTCGAGCCTTCAGAGCATAATGAGGAAGTTCAAGAACCCAACCTCGAACAAGTGTACACCATCGAAAGTCTCGAGAATACATTCACATGGGGGGATCAACAAATTCATGAACTGATGGATGAAGTAGCTGACCTATATGAGATCGCCTATGACTGGAGGAGGAAGGATATCATCTAGAGAACCACCAAGAAGAGGAGGATCACATTGGATCACTCCATCCTCATCACTACAAAGGAAAATTTGATAAACATGGAAAATTCCAAAACATCTGAACTTATCGGCGTAGAGAAAGTGATCTCATATGCTACTCTAGATAGATCCAAAAGAGATGAGAAAGATTTGGACACCACCCTAAAAGAACTGGAACATTTTTTCCACTTAGCTAAGTACTATCAAGACACCACACATGCTGCAGTGTACTGAAGGAGTGAATTCCAGGAGGCCTATATCAAGTTCACAGTTGAGCGACACTTATTCACTCCAAGAATCATTGAGCTTCAAGAGGAAACCCTCATGGCACTCACAACATGAAAGGATATGGAGCGGTGGTATGAAAAGGCGCAACAAGTTGTGGAAAGAGTCGACTACATTGGTGTAGTCCAATAGGGTTGAGATAAATAAGAACAAGGAATCTAGATGTTGAGCGAAAGCAATCTTGATCGCATAAAAATGTCAACCGAGTATTGGGCAAAAATGTCTTTGGAACCACACCAAGAAATTCAAGGGAAATAGGCCAAGTGCAAGAGACACTAGATTAAGATCAATTGGGTGATGAAATATATTGTATTTCCTGATTTTGGCATGCCCAATGACTTTACCGAATTGTGCGACATATTTGAATCATACACCAAGCAATATTCTTCATGGGATGAAAGAATAGCAAAGGTGACTGACACAGCTCCATGACAGGTGAAAAAATTTATGGAACACCCGATCAGAGCTTGGGCTATGCTACAACAATTGAGTGTCAGTCTAGTTAAGTATCGGGTGCATGTGGTGGGGATCAGAGAAATTTAATCGACCTTGATGGAACAACACAGATTTCCATACACTCACACCTGTGAGGCAAGTTTCATCAGTTGGTCAGAGTATGAGAAGAGTCACCCTTTTAAGTGATATCTTGAGTTGACTATTAGAAAAATTGTTAGGAGAGAACACCTCATGGCAAATTTTATTTTACTTATCTACACTTAGTTGTTATTTTCAGTTGAATTTTATGTTATAAATAAGAGCATCGACCAATTAGTTAAGGGTCGATGGTTGTTTCAAGAAACTCTCTTTTATGGTTTGTTAAGAATTATTTTGGAGCTACCCTTAATTGAGAAGTCCTTTTGGACTAGAGACAAGTTATATTTTCATCAAATGAATGTGTGATTGGACGTGGAGAAGAACTATTTCCTATCTCATTTCATGAATGGATGTTGTAATGAGTAAGAGCTATTAAACCTATCGTTAAGTTATCTAATGAAATGTTTTACAATTCTTTTCTTTAATCATGAAGATGAATCGTTGTGTTATTATGTGATGGATGATTAGAGTAGGTGAATTATTTTTCTTTCCATTATCTTATCGCATGCATGTTTTATTTCCAATAATTAGTATCTCAGATAGTAATTGAATGCTCACATGGTTAATGTATTATTACTAGGCCTATGGTATAGAATTGTCATCTTCATGCTTGAGTAGCGGGTTATCCCAAGCTCAGCCTCTTCTCAAGTAGTTAAAATTAATCATGTTTGTTACCAAGTTGGTTTAGACCGGCTTACATCTCATATAAGTCCCACCTAAGAGAAAATACAAAAAGAGAAAGTCCACACTAAAGGATATGCCTTCATAAGAAAACGAAAAGGCCATTGATTGATTGGTCGGATCACAAGATCTAGAGAACCATTCCACTATTAAATGTTGTAGATTCTAATTGGGCCTCAGTGTCGAGTTTGGTTCATGATGTTGAAATAAAGGGATTTAGGACCCGTCAACACAGCCGAAGTCGAAGGAATCAACAACAAGATGAAGGTCAAGGTGGTTCGACCAGATAAAGTTGAAGTGGAAGATATTGATAGCAAGTCAAAGGTAGAAATGGTTTGACCAGGTAAATTCAAATTTGAAGACATAGACAACAAGTCGAAGAGGTCAATTTACAAGAGTTCAATAGGCATTCATGTGGCAACATAATGAAGATTAAATGAAGGCTGAAGGGTAGTTGCCTAGTAATCTGACTTGGCAATCAATTGTAACAAAATCCTAAGATTCACAGAATTTGTAGCCAATGATCTGTGTGGATCTATAACCATATTTGGGTGCCTTTTCTTTAGTGTTTTTCCTACTATAAAGCCTATAAATAATGTGTGTTTTAATGTAGTAAAATCTAATGAATGAATGGATAGTCTCCAATCAATAATGATAGATGTTGTTGGTCATGTAGATGTAAGTTGACATGGCTACAGGGTTGTTCCTGTGTAAATCAAGAAGGTGTGATTTTGATTATGTATTAGGTGTGGATCATGATTAGGAATGTAACCTTTTATTCTCAATGAATAATACAAAAAGAGATCAAAACACTCAAGGAATGTTGGTTTTCCTGGTTTGGGTTTCCTGGGTAAAATCTCTGTGTACTGTGTGTTTTCTTTGTCATTTACTTTCTTGTTTAAGTATTTCTTCCTCTCTTCTACTAGGTTTAGCATGGAAGTGTTCCCCATTTCCTAACATGTGGAATCAGATTTTGATTTAATTACTTATGGTATCAGAGCTTGGTTTAACAACCTTGGATCTGAGATAAACCCTAGGTTCAGTCAGAGTCGTAGGTAAAAAATATTTAAAGATTGTGTTAAAGAATGGCGAGCAGATCGAGAATAAAGATTGCATAATTCAATGGCCATAATTTTCATATTAGGAAGCTTATTGAATATCTCCTTGTAGATAAAGAACAATGTACATCAGTCTATCCATATACCATGCTGATAGGTATGTTGACGGAAGAATGGGAGAAACTCAAGAGAAAGGCAAGGAGTACGATTCGACTTTGTCTTGCATATTTGGTACTATTGAATGTATCAAGTGAAGATTTAGTCAAAAAACTATGGGACAAGTTGGGAATATTTTACCAGTCAAAATCCATGCGAAATAAGTTGTTTCTCAAAAATAAACTGTATCTTCTGAGGATGAGTGAGGTCAGTTCAGTGACTAAGCATTTAAATGCATTTAATACCATTTAAGCCTATTATCTTTTGTGGATATTGAAATCACCGAGGAGGAAAAATGTGTTATCCTATTATGTTTTTTTCTAGACTCATGGGATAGCTTAGTTGTGGCTATAAGGAGTAATACAAACACATTAGGGATAGAATATGTGGTTTCATATATAATGTCAGAAGAAATGAGAAGGAAGAACATGGAAGGATCAACCAAAGATGCATTAGTGGTGAGAGGTCGATCGATTGACAAAGATAAAGGAAAATTATCCAATAGAAAGTATAAGTCGAAGGGTATATCTGAATCCCATATTTAGTGAATGAAAAGATGTTGGAAATGAAGTAAAGTTGGTAATTAAAAAAATAACTACAAGTTGAAGGAAATGGAAGTCAGTACAGGATCCAACGAGAAGAAGCCAACTGAGAGAAACATGACTATAGATAAGGGAGGTGATTTGTACCTGGAATCGACCAATACATAGTTGGATCAAGATGCTTGGTTGATCGAATCAGGAGAATCCTATCATATGACACCACATAGGGAATGGTTCTGCAAATATGAACAATATGAAGGAGGTGTGTTCCTGGGGGATGACTCAAAAACCAAAATTGTTGAATGGGAAAGAGTGTGATTGATACTATAGGATGGGAGGAGTAGAACCCTTCCAAGTGTGCTACACATTCTGGGTTTTTCAAGAAACCTGATATCTATCAATAATATGAGTTATGCATGGGTGCACACTCTATTTCAGAAGGATTCATGCAAGATGGTCAGAGTTGTGATGGTATTAATGAAAGGAGTTTGTATTGGAACCCTATACAAGTTATCATGGAATGTCAACTTAGTTAGATGCAACAACATCGTTATTCCTGAAGTCAACTTGAATTTGACTTGACTCGAGTAAAATCGAGATGAGTCGATTCAAACTGAATCGAAAATTCATCATAATGTTGAACCGACCATGCTATGGTAGGCGAGGATGGGAACATTAGTCGAATATGGTCAAATATTTTTGAGCTTTGCATAACAAATTTATGGTAGAATATTTTCCTTAATGAAATTTAGAAGTCAAATTTTGTGAACATTGTATATATGGAAAACAAAGTCAGGTGAGGTTCCCATCTGGAGCAATAAGGGAAAAGGGGATTCTAGAGTTGGTTCATAGTGATGTGTTTGTCCCTATTTCAGTTCCTTCACTTGGTGGATCATTGTATTATGTCTCCTTCATAGATGATTTTTCCAGGAAGACATGGATATATTGTTTGAGGAATAAATCAGAGGTTTTTGAGAAATTCAAAGAGTTTAAATATCTTGTAGAAAACTAGACAGATACAAAAATTATGGTGTTGAAAAAAAACAATGGTGGTGAATTCTATGGAAAATAATTTTATCAGTTCTACAATCAATGTGGAATAGCACACCAAAATACCACACCATATACCCCGCAACAAAATGGAGTTGTTTATAGAATGAATAGAACATTGATGGACAAGGAAAGGAGCATTCTTAGTGGTGCTAGGCTCGCATAAGAATTATGGGTGGAGGTAGTCGACATTGAAAACTATATATTTAATATTTCTCCTTTGTTTGCGTAGTCGACATGAATCCACATGAGGTATGGTCTGGTAAGAAGCCTTCGTTTTAACATATCAAAGTATTTGGTTGTGATGCATTTGTGCATGTTCCCGAGGAAAAGATGAGAAAGTTGGGAAACAAGGAAGTCAAGTTTATTTTCATTGGATACAAAGAAGGAATGAAAGGGTACAAGCTTTGGGATCTTGAATAAAGGAAAACAATGTACATACGAGATGTTTTTTCCAGAGAAGTCGGAAGTAAGTCCAAGCCTGAAGAAATTGTTCAAACAAAGAATAATCCAGAGAAGGTGCATTTTGAACTTAGCAACAAAGACATTGATTCTGATGAGTCAATTGAATCAGAAGAAGAGGTGGAAAAACTGACCCCAGTCATAAGGAGGTCAGAATGAGTAAGAAAATGATTCGAAAGGTATAGTCCACCTGAATTCAATTCTGCAATCGTGTCAAATTCCATCAACAATGAGACCAATTCGGTTGGGGAGGAAATCAACTCAACAAAGGGAAAAATATAGAAGGATGCCATGGTCAAAGAAATGGAATCCTTGCACAAGAATGAGACATGGTATTTAGTCAACTTACATAGTGGAATAAATAATGTAGTAGAAAATGGGTATTCAAGAAGAAATTGAATGCAACGGGTCAAGTCAATAAATTCAGAGCTTGACTGGTAGTGAAAGGATATTCCCAAGTCGAAGGAGTCGACTTCAGTGAGATTTTTTCCCCTATTGAAAAATTAAATTCCATTAGAGTACTAATGTATCTGGCTATAGAATTTGATATATAAATAGAACATATGGATGTAAAGACAACGTTCCTGCATGGGTATCTAGAAGAATAAATCTACATGAAACAACATGAAGGATTTGTAGTAAAGGGAAAGAAAGATTTGGTGTGAAAACTGAAAATATCCCTTTATGGATTAAAGCAATCACCAAGGATGTGGTACCAAAAGTTTGACACATACAACCTTAGTTTTGGGTTTGTGAGAAGAAAAGTTGATCACTGCATATATCCCAAAGAAGAAGGTGGGTGTTTCATATATGTACCATTATATGTCAATGGCATGTTGCTAATTGTAAACAATATGAACACAATAAAAGAGGTGAAGAAGCATTTATCCTCCAAGTTCAACATGAAGGATCTCAGTGAAATGAAATCCATTATGGGAATGGAGATCAAGAGAGTGTTGATACTGAGAGGGGGGTGAATCAGAATGAAGTATAATTTAAAAACCTTTTTCAACTTATAATTAAACCATTCAATTATATCCAATGATCAATGAGAAATAGTATAAGAGTTACATCAATACACCACAATACACCATGCACAATATATGAGAAATAATCAATAGTTTTTGTTCAAAGGAAGTAATGACTTCCAAAGGTAGCTACAGCTTAAAAATGTAAGGGGAGGGATAAAAATCCAAGAGGAAGATACAATCCTCCAATATCAAGATATACTTGAACTCTCTATCCTTGCCCCTTCCTTCCACCCAAGAATATATGAGAGATAATAAAACTTTACATTAAATCATCACCATCAACCAATCATCACATAGAACCTGATAATGCTTTCTGAGACTTCTTCAATTTTTGCAATTATTCAATTATTGGAGTACTCTGATCCTATAGATAATTTTACTCAATGTATTCTCTGAAACTCCTCTAATTTTCACTCCTTGAATACTCCCCAAAAAGAGGTTATAGAAAGAATGGTAGACTTTATTCAATTCTGGTCTGTTCAGAAGACCCAACTTGTACAACATGCCCCACACTCAATATTTAACATCTAATTCTGAAACTCACACACAAGAAACTAAAGTCCGTACTAGTTCCAATGGAAGTGGTCCCACTACATTTGGAGTCTGTAGGAAAAAGGTATGACTGTTTTACCCAGAACACCTGTTTATTGACTAGTTTCAGGACTGGTCACAAACCCTATATTCCACAGAGTGTATCTCCATAATTATAGCGAATCAAGAGCTGAAATTTTTACCAGAGGTACCTTGATATG
>ML808554.1:58533-75597 GCA_009831015.1 Picea engelmannii | reverse complement strand
CTTGGATGAGGACATTCAAATTCAATGTGACCTACTCCTTCACAATTGAAGCAAAAGAACTGACCTCTATTTTCTTCTTTGAAATCTGAGATGTTGTAATCTTCTTCAACTTCTTCTTCTTCTTCCGCTTCTTCCCTTGAATATAGTTCTTGTAGCTTGTCCCAAAGATATTTTTCTGATGCACATGATCCCACCTTGGATTTCACTGAATTTGTCAATCCATCCAGGATGGTATCTATTGGCAGTTTGTTGTTCCTTTTTGCTTCCTTCTGAGCTGTAGTCTTTGGTTTCTTCGAAGCATTATATCCTGAAGCAACTGAGATCCAAACATCTGCCCCAAGATCTTTCAAGTAAGTTTCCATTCTATTTTTCCAGTATTCAAAATTGCTTCCATCAAATGGTGGAATCCCATTTGGAATGTTTCCTTCCATTTCTGCATAGGATCTTCCTTCCAGTGGTTAAACTGTACTGAAGGTAACCCACTCTGATACCAATTGTTGATACTGAGAGGGGGGTGAATCAGTATCAAGTATAATTTAAAAACCTTTTTCAACTTATAGTTAAACCATTCAATTATATCCAATGAGCAATGAGCAATAGTATAAGAGTTACACCAATACACCACAGGACATCATGCACAATATATGAGAAATAATCAATAGTTTTTGTTCAAAGGAAGTAATGAATTCCAAAGGTAGCTACAACTTCCAAATGTAAAGGAAGGGATAAACCTCCAAAAGGAAGATACAATCCTCCAATATCAAGAGATATTTTAACTCTCTATCCTTGCCCCTTCCTTCCACCCAAGAAGTAGTATGTCTACAAAGACTGTGTTCAGGAATCAAGTTTGAGAAAAAAGATATGAAGATAAGTTGCGATAGTCAAAGAACAATATTCCTAGAAAATAACTCAACTTACCATTCCAAGACTAAGCACATTGATGTACAATACCATTTCATGAGAGACATGGTGGAATGAAAAAACGTGATGTTGGAGAAAGTAGACATGTTGGAAAACATAGAAGACTCTTTGACCAATTCTATGAGCATTGTGAATTTATCTTGGTGTAGAGAGGCAATGGGAATTGTTGTCTTGGGTCTTTGAACTAGGGTTCAGATATCTCCCAGTTTCAACAAAGAAAATAACAAGTGGGTGAATGTTGGATTGTTATATTCTTTGCAGTGAAAGTATATTCGAGGTGGATCCATTGACATTCAAATTCGAAGGAATCGATAGCAAGATGAAGGTTGATATGGTTCGAGCAATTAAATTTGAAGTCAAATATATCGAAAATAGTTCAAAGGTCAAGGTGCTACGACCAGGTAAATTCGAAGTTGAAGACATCGACAAAACGTCATAGAGGTCAACTGACAAGAGGTTGACATGTGGGCATGTGGAAACTATCTAAAGACCAAATGAAGGATGACTGGTAGTTGAATGGTAATCTGACTTGATATTTTGTTGGCATAGGGGTAGACCTAGGGATCAACACTTTAACAACACACCAAAAAAACCCTAACTACTAGCCCTTTTGGCAATACCTGCGAAGTAGATGAAGTCTCACCCAAGGTAGAAGAAGGGGGGTTTGTAAGAATCAGGTGTCTACAACCTAGATGGAACCAAGATATATGATTACAACACTTAACAAAGCACTTATCCAATAAAATTCATTAGTATTTTAACCCTTATTTACATCACAAGTTAAAACCCTAATTACAGAACAATGCAGTCTTGATCAAGATCTAAGAACATCTGACCAGTTAGCGCATAGCATCCGAATAGATGTAAAATTCATTCACATTATAAAGAATTAAGCATTCATAGATATAACTATCCTACATTAAGAATAGTGCACTAAGGAAATATAAGCATAAACACCACGAACACTTTGCACAAAGCACATTAACACGCGATATATGTGGTTCACCCTAGTGTGGGACTACATCCACCAACTCTTCTTCTTCTTTATTAGCTTCTTCCAATCTACTTACATGCACTAGGCCACAGATCCAACTCCGCAAGGACAAGAGATCTGTGCGCAGATCACTAGATCCTCCTTCCCCGAGTTTGGTACAAGCATAAAGCCTTTACTTAGTCTATGCATAAAGCACTTAAAAAACACTTGCACTTAGATCTGCAAGATTTAACACATCTTGTTGCACATAGATAACATTATCACTAAGCCATTATCCTGCTAGGTACACTTCTTATATCACCTAGCTACTTATTTATACATTACAAAAGGGGCCTAAACATGGGAAAACCCATGGGCCAACATCCTGTACCTATTACATAAACCCTAAAACCCAAAAATCCCACCAAAAGGGTGATATCCCATCATCTCTGCTTCACTTGGGTGCTCCATCTTCGACCAGCCTGTCGAAGTCCCAAAAATGGTCAAACATGACCAGCGTTTCCTCAAAACCTGGTCAAGGTCCAACATGCCCCCAACACTCACCTGTGACTCGTCCTGAGTCACGCTGATCTGGGAAAATCTGCTTCAAAGGCCTCAATCTTAGCTTGAGTGGCCTCAACTTGCTTCTTTTCTAGAGCCTCCTGCTCGATGAACTCCTGGATGACTTGCTCGGTGACAGTCCCTTCCAGGTGCAGCTCTACTGTGGCAACCACCTATGCCAACTGTGATCCTTGTTCCTAGATATCTTCAAAGAGGGTGCAGTCTTCGTCCTGCACTAGATGCAGTCGTTGTGTCACCTCCATAACTCGACTCTAGATGGAGGTGACCTATTGTTGAGTTGCTCACTTCTCATGTGACCTCTTCATCTTCTCAACAACTGTAAGCTACTTTAGCTGTGCTTGCACAGTCGATTCTTGTTGCTTCACCTCCTGGAGTTGTGCTTCCAATGTTCTTACTTCTGGGTCCTTTGCAAGGCATTCATAGGTCTTCTCACTTTGGTTACTCAGTTTCTTTCATTCTGAAGCCAATGCCTTGATTATTTCTACTGCGCTCCTGGAAGTTTCTTCTGTTTGATCTCGCACTTCTTGCAGAGTGCTCGGTATTGCTTGTAGTTCCATCTCTGATACTGTTGCTTGAAGCTGCTGAATGGATTCAGTGAGCTTCACCACTTGGCTTTCATCTGTCTCTTCTTGCATATGGGCTAGGCCCGACACAAAGAAAATTTCTCTAGTTACTTCTTGTCTAACCCCGATCTGCTTCGTGAGCAACTGTTCTTTTTCTTTTTGGATCTGCTCTCTTTCCTCTTCAAACTTTGCCCAGAGGTCATCTTTCTCTTGTTGTGCAAACTGATGTTGCTGTAGGGGTTCCTCCTTTTCTTACTTCAAGGCCTCTATGGTCTACTCCTTTTATTCCTATAACATTCGAAGGTGAGCCTCCGTCGCATTTACTATTCTGCGTAGTTGGGCAAGCTCATATCCTAATTCTATACCTTCTGATGATGATGACGTAGTAGACACTGCGCAACTTGAATAGAGATATTATTGTACAAACTTCAACTCCTCCTTGATTTTGTCATATGTTGTCTCCTTCTTTGCTTTGTTTCACTGCAAAGTATCCTCCAAAGTATCTGCTACAACTATAATGATGAGGTTAATATCATCCATTGTGAGCACAACTAGTGACTCAGGCTTATTGGCTCAGGATTTCTTCCACGCTGAGGGTCTCTTCAGAGAAACCTTCCTTTTCTTTGACGTCTTGACCTCTGTAAGGGGATCCTTAGGCGGTGTTGCTTCACCCTTTTCCTACTTGTCTTCTTCCCCTTCCTCCTATGGGTTTACTTCATCGTCTCCTCCTCCTCCAGGTGATTTAGGCATAGTTTCCTATGATGCGTTATTTATCTCCTGCACTTCTTCCTTCTTCTTATTATTAGTGTTTCTTGGTCCATCATACTCTACTTAGGTGACCAGAGGACTTCCAATGATATCAGGGTGGGAGAGCTATGTCTTCTCGACTGGGACAAAGAATTCATCCAGCCATTCCTTAGTTATATCCTCCATGTCTTCATTAGTTAATTTGTAATAAGACTACCTCTCTTCCTTGCTTTCATCCTTGTGCACAGTAATGTAAATGAAATGGTTGTCTTCTCGGAACTTCATGAGTGGACTGTAAGTATGCAATGTTTTTTGAGTCATTCGAGGGAATGAATCAATGGCTCACGTGAGATGTAATTAGTAAGTGTTGAAGACAACATTTGACTGCCATTACTTTTCCATGTCGATCGTATACCACAAGGTGGTGAACCTTGAGGCCAATGGTTTGTATGGCTTGACTTTAGGCATCTCCCAAGCGACAAATGAAGTAAGAATCTACAACCAACTGAAGTGAAATTCATAACCTTGGTCCTATGCTTCGTGGTAGTCCTTCTCTAACTCATTGATGAGGTAGCTAACCCAGTTCATCAGCATCCCTTCAATGCACTTCCCTGCGAGGTCGGTGACAAAACCCATGACTTGCGTTGGTATGTTCTTCCTAACGATCTTACCAATGATCAACTGGAAATCTAGGTGCACTGCGCCATCTTGGATGGATGCTACCTTGTAGCCTCGCTTCCCCTTATCCACATCACTATACGTTTCCTTTATTTGTTGCGTCAGGGTGCGATATGAAGCCTTCCCTGGGTAGAATTTATGAGGGTCTGGTCCCTACATGCTTAGTCCAGTAATCATGTGGATCAGTGCCAGATCCATAGTCATGCGTCTATCCAACCAGAGATAACCTCCATGGTAGCACGACAGGAGGATTTTAACACACGCATTAACCTCATGATGTTGACCGAAGTGGGGTATCTTCATAACGTTAAGGATGGTGGACCTCACAATATCCTTAATCCATAACTAGGGAACTATCTTAGGCTTCTTCCCCATTGTCTTTGTCAAGTACCTATGCAGTGTGAGAAACACGTAATTCTTCCTCTCTCCCAAGTTAAAGTTGTTGATATTAAGATCAGGAATCAGTCATAGCTGTGGTTCTACTACGTGTATCCCCTTCGGGAGGTACGCAGTGATGAGTGTGTACTCAAAATCTCTCGGGACGTTGTCATGACTAACCGTGCTAGCCAGAGGCGGGATGTAATCAAGCAAGACCGGAAAGATGAGATTCATGTTTTCCATGTCATCGCGATGCTTGCTTCTTTTCTCAATCGTTGATCGACTATATCGACACACAGTCAAGGGTGATGCTTGCAATCTGACCGTCGATGAGGCCTGTACTCCTACATACATAACCTTCTCGACCATAAAGTAAATAAGAATCTCTTCTATGGATTTTTGTACTACACTAAAGTTGCTTGACATGCACACTCATAATCAAATATCTCGGGTAGGTGACTGGACACTCAAGGTAAGAAAATGGGTGGCGAGGTCTCAAAATCACAATGCAATAGAAATCAATTCTCTGTGGGCTTGAATATCTCAGTTTGCAAAAGTGTCACCGATGAGGCATTCAACGAATTAAATAAGAAACGTCGTAACAGACTCGTCAAACGGGAAAGAATTATTCAATCAATATGATTCCATTTGTTGTGGCATGGTCCCAATGGTCCAATGGTGATCTTTCCAAAAATAACTGTGTTTCTAGTTGTTCTGGAGCATCGTTCTATTGGTCAGGATGCCTACAACGATCATATTGCTTCATCATGGAGAAGTGTCAGTCTACGCTATTCTGCTATTCTGACAAGGTTCAAGTTCTGCAAGCCTTCTTTCTGCGAAGACTTTTCTGGAACCTCCTGATTTTTCTAGTTTTTCTTTCTTCTTACTGAGATTTATTTCTTTCTTTTCTGTGATTTGAGTTTCTGGGTTCGTCTTTCCATTTTATTTTTATCGTCTGTTAGCATGGTAACTTCACACTGATGAGGGTATTTCAAAGGTTTCAAGTGGAATACCTCTTCTCTTATTACTTCTGGGGTAGGTGCACTTCTCTCTCACATGGATAAGTTCTTTAAACCTTCTTTCATTCTTTCAACCATGACAGTTAATTCTCTGGCCCCCAGTTGCTTTAACTTGTCCTCTTGTTCTTCTCTTAGTCATTTTATTTTCTTGGCTATGAAGTCCCTTAATTATTTCTTCTTCTATTCTATGACTTCCTCTTCTTCTTTACTTTGGATCTGATCTTTCTTAATCCAGGTCCTTCCTAACAAAAGTGCAAAAGGAGTGTTGTTCTCAACAAACTTAATGACCTCAAATTCTTCTTCAGTCGATGTTCCATGGGATATCATTGGTTTTAGCATTCTGTAAATTCCCAGAGGTTATAAATGGGTAGAAGAAATTTACAGGAGGTAACCTTAACCAACCACTTCGAAACTGGGATCTAGCATTGCCAGTTTCAGAGAGGGATCTCTCTATAAGATTTAGATTTGTTTGGATTTTCAGATCTTAGGCTAGTTAAAAAGAATAGTACCAAGTTGTTTGTTTTTTTTAATAAAACGGTTGAATGTCACTTATGCTTCCATTGAGCTATGGGGTTTTTTTTATAAAAATGGAGATCAAAAGACAGTTTTTTAGAAGATTCGTTTTACAGAGCAAGGTAGTGCAACTGCTGGATTCTTTAGAAATAAAATGATGGACTGTTGAAAAGGTAAGATATCAGTTAAAACAAAAAAGAAATTAAGAATTTCTTCATTATAACATTAGAAGGAAAACATTTAAATCTGTAAAAGATTAGGAACAGAGTACACGATAGTAAATTCTGCAGCTTTAACTTCTTTTAAAGATTAGATTAGAAAAACAACATGATAACTAAGAAAGAAAACCTTTTACGAAGACAGAGGAAACTTCACCAATAGCTAACATGCAGGAATCCTGTTAAACATCTCTTTGTATTACTGGAATAACCTCTTGATAAAAATTACAGTGATTACATCTTTCTCAGGCATAAAGATCAACCCTCAGTACTTCAAAGTTTGAAGTATTTATAATCAAAATTACAAGCGACCCTGTCATCAATGATGAGGACGTGGCAGATGCTAATTTTAACTATCTAGATAAAAAGATGCAAAAATATAGGAACCGGTGATGATGTGTCGAATCTCTCATGCTAATTTTGGGGAAGACCGTTGGTGAGTCATTCATATGACTTTGACTACACTGGATGCTGACTTGGATGAGACCTTTATCTTTACTCAATCAATTCGCACAGCTCATCCCATCTTTGTGTACCATGGATGGTAACTTTCAATAGTCGGTGGTAGATTTCATCCATCTCAGTATACTTAGAAAAAGTCGGCTTAGTGAGGAAACTGTACTTGATTTCATTTTGTATGTTGAGGTCAGGTTGCAAAGTCTCCAAGGAAGCTTTGCCTGTGATGTTGCCCTGTATCCTTGAGAAATTGGAACTGTCTTTGGCCACGGTGGAAATCATTTTCTTATAATCGGATAAGGTCATCAATTTATCATTTAGGACAAGTGAGCCAGGAAGGCCCTTTTTCTGTAAGCCCTCAAGCTTGTTAAAAAACCTCTGAACTCCAATGTCCATGTTCTAAGCTTTCTCCTCCAACTGCAACATTAATCCTCTTTTGGTCAACACTCTTTTGACTTAGAGGATAGTCTCTATTATGTCTTCAACTTTCAGGTTTTCAAGCTCTTCCTTGGTTTTTGAATTCAGAAACTTGATGATCTCGTTAGATACAGAGGGTATTTCACCCAACTCTCCTCTTATCCTGTTGATGGAATGCCTACTCTTCAGCACCAGATCATCTTGCTCGAACATGATTTTCACCATGGGCCAAATTTCGTTTATGGAGTTGGAGATATCTGTCCAGATTTTTTCCTTAGCCTCTAGTAATGTCTTACCAGCCACTGTTTGTTTATGAAGCTGTTGTATTTCCTACTTGAGCTTCTCTGATACTTGTCTCTCAATGTTGTATCTTGTTTGGAAGGAAGACTTGAGTTCTTGGAGACTTTCAACCTCCATTTTCAGCCTATTAATATCTATTCCTTGTAGAGTCATATCCTCCATGGATTTTGCTAGCTCCACATTTTTTTCCAGTGTTGTCAATGGAGTTGTCGATGGAATTTATGTTGTAGTGGTTGTTGGTACAACTGCTATACTGACTTTCATAAGGGGAACTGCACTCAATGGACTGACTTCCATTGGGGTTGATTGTTCCTTCTCTTTCAATAACCTTTCCAATTCTGCCTCCATTTCCTTTATCTGTGTGTTCTTCTACATGATTAGCTTCAACAATTGCTCTTTCGCGTCTTCTATCTCACCAATTTCTTTAGCTTATGAATACTCTGTTGGTGGCAATTTCAGCTGCTTTCTCAGAGATGCAATGTCAACATTCTTTTTCTTTAACATCTCCTCTACTTCTTTTACATTCGAGGGATCATACCCAATCTTGAGCACCAAATCCTCTAAGGATTTTATTCTTTTATCCTTTGCAAAAGAGAATTTATTTTCTAGCTTCAATTGGGTCTAAACATTGTTTAGAGATACCTATAATTTTTCTGCTATAGAGGAAGCATGTGCCAATGTGGAGAAAACCATTTCTCGAGTATGTTTGTGCAAATCCATTTGGTCAGCGAGATGGACTTGTTTGGTGTCAAAAACAATAGTTTACCTTTTGTAGTCAGTGATCTCTTTGGGTTGAGGCACCTATGCTTGCAGAAATGCCAGATGCATTCTTCCTTTCTCTGTATCAAAAGATGACAATAGTCTGTGTTCTATTGTGGAGGTTTGCTTCCAAAACTGAGCATAGGTATCGTTGGTCAACATCTGGTTCTTCTTTTTAATCATGTCATATTTTTCAAAAATGTTCATAGGTACATATCCTTGTAGATTTTGGGTGGTCACCGCTATATCCGTTTTATTCTTTGAAGAATAACTGGACACCACCTGATGTTTTCCCTCAATCACTTTGACAAAGTAGGGCTCTTCCTCACTAGACATGTGAGTAGCATGAGTGGTTTTGGGTCTTTTGTTATATACCTAAAAATCTTTTGCTGATACCTTAGTGACTGAAGGAGAGGCATCCTTTCTTGGTATTTTTTCCTTTTGTACCTGTGGAGTGGTAGTTTCTGAAATAAAGACTGAAGGAGATTCCTATTGTTCAGCATCTACCAGAGTATTTTCCTCCCACTCTATCTGGTTCATGTACTTTTAAATTTCTGGTTTGAGGGTATGAGCATAAGGTGAACTTTTATCTTTGGATCTCATCTCTGCAATGATCCCACTTGGATAATAACGCCAAATGAAACTGGTGTTGAATTTCATTTCCTTTAGTAGTTTATCTGCCTTTTCCCTAGCAGCTCGACTGTTGCAGATAAACGATCCTATTTTCCCTTTAATCCTCATGTGTTGTTTTTTATTCAGAGACACAAAATGAATGTCATCTGATTTTATCATCTGATGAATATACTCCAGTGCAAATATTCAAATAGGTACATTCTTAGGCAATTTGTATGGATCTAGTTCACACCCATACACTCTGATCTCTGTGTGATTTTGATATAGGAACCAGTCTCTAGTCTTTGTGAGATCCAAAAGGTGCATAACTCTTTGGATCTCCTCGTTTATCCTCGGTTCTGGTCTTCCACTGAGCATGCTTACCACTGGGTGATAAAACAACTCGATGAAATGTTTGAAACTAAACTCAATGGAGTTTCTTCTGAGAAGCGACATCCATAAATTTACTGCTTGCAGTTTTCCATCCTTGTCCATTTTCTGCATGAGAAAGAAAATTTTGTCTACTTGATAGAACATAAACATGTAGGCCAGTATTGAAGAATACCAAAACATGCCTTCTATAGGGAATTTTTCTAGTTGCTCATGCAGGTTTTCAGCCAAAAAAACATTGTAATCAAACTGGGTGGCAACGTTCTCTTCAGCAGAGAAAATGGACAGGAAACCTAGGATAGGTTCATCCACCCATTCATTCGAGAAGTAATCGAGAAAACAAAACAGTCTTGAGATAATCTGGTTTCCCTTTTTGGAAAATATGGAGGAATGATAAGGAGGATTCTTCTTAGGAAATTGGGCATCTTGTGGTAGGAAAATCTCAAAGATTTGTGCTCTTTGGGGAAAAGACAGGTTTTGATACATTTCCATCAAAATTTCAATTGTTAGGGGAGAACGGGGTTCAACTCTAGGCACCTGCATCATTTGATCGATGACCTCGGGTGTAATAAAGAAAAAGGTTTCTCCAGACGAAGATACTATGTTTCTCTAATTAGGGAGGTAGTGCGCTTGGCATTTGAGGATGAATTCAAGAAAATGATGGACTTGGGGGAAAATATACAGAGGGAAACTTGACTCCTAGAGCCCAATTTCATCACTCTGATCGATGAAGGTGTCTTTAAACCACGATTGTAGCTCGGCGAAGTCGAATTCAGACCAAGTTTTTGAGATTAAATAGTCTTTGTCTGCTAATGGGATCTAGTTGAGATCGACAAGAGGTGGGAGAAATGGATTTTTCTCCACATTTTACTTTTTACTTTTGGGCACCATTGATTTCCACTGGTACCTACACACCAAACACACATTAGTAGGAAAAAAATATGGCTCGATGAGATGTTGCAGAGGCGAAGGAAAATGAGTCTTTGATAAGCAGGGAGTGTGAGTGGAATGCAAATGACCGAAACAGGGTTGGAATTTAGTGAACGAGTATTTGTTGGTAGAAAAAAGGACAGGTTAGGTGAACAATGGGTATGTGATGAGTAATAAATGGCCAATGGGTCCTTTAGAGCGTGAGGGGGCAATGTGAAGGACATCTGACGTGTGTACCTGGTTGACACGCAGAATGGTGATTGCGAAATAAATGAAAAAGATATGACCCATAATGGTTAGATGGAGGGGACATGCTGACGGGGTCATGAAATGGGACTTGCAAGGGGTGGTTTTGGGGTGTGACATCTCTAGATGATGGTGGTGAGTTGGAAATATGGTAAGCGGTAAATGTTAGGAGTGGGGAGGTGATATGAAATGAGATGATGCCACGTAGGGATGGGGATCGCCTAGACACTGCTTCATTCCAGACCCCCCTTGTCGTTAAAGGTAAAAAGGTTGGGGGGTTCTGGGATCTCTTGCTGACCATTGATATGAACAAATCTAGATCAACCGTTGTTCCAAATGCATTCTTTAAACATCATGTTGGACCTCCCCCACCGTTAAAAGTAGAACAGTCAGGGGGGTCCAGAATCGCTTGTGGACCGTCCATTTGCATGCTGGCGAGATAACCGTAGATCTAAGTGCACACTTTAATCACTTTTTCAGACCCCCCCCGCCCCTCACCGTTAAAAGTATAACGGTCGTGGGGGTCCGGAAACTCATCAGAGCCATAGATCTGGGCGCCAAAATCTTAGTTGTAAATCTAGGCCCGATCTTTAATCTTTGGGGTGCAATTCAGTATATGAGGCAAAACTTAGGCTTAATGACCTTTTTATGAGTTTTGTGTGCTTCTTTCCTTGCTTTTTTCACCATGGGGTTAGAAAAACATTTCACCATCAAGATCATGCATTTTTCATCGATCATCTTACATATTGTTTTGAAGAGAAACTAACTAACCTATGTCCTAACCTACTCATTTGCACCTTTAGCCCAGCTTAGACTATTGGGATAAGAAAATACTCTACCTTGGGGTTATTTGACCAAGATTAGACTGTTTGGTCAAATTTATTCACTAGCTAACCTAATTACTTGGCTAAGATTAGACAGTTTAGCCAAGCTTATTCACTAATCCTAAATACTTAAATTTAAAAGACTTGGCCATGTTTAAACTGTATGGATCAAGTCATTATCATTTCATGGGGATTTATCCATTTTCTTTTATGCCCTCTTTTTATTTTTCTCATTTTTTATTTCTTTTTTCTTTCATTTCTTTTCCTTTCCTTTTCTTTTTCCTTTTCTTTTCTTTTTTCTTTTCTTTTCTTTTGTAGAATGAAACAATATCTGCAAGTCAAAAACACTAAAGGAACAAAATTAAAATCAACAATTGATCCTATAAATTATAAGGTTATAACAGTGGCTCCACCTAGGGATGGTACCCTCCTTGTCAGGTGCCAAGAATCGTGTTTCTAGTTGTCTTGAAAAACTTCCTCTAGAGCTTCTTCTACTATCCGACTTGCTTTATTTTGAAAATTTTGATGACATTATTCAGTGTCTTAGGGCCTTCTTTATGGGCTTCAAACACCTGAACAAAAACACCTACACACAAACTGCCTATAAAATAAATGATATGTACATTGGAAAGGGAATGGTGATCTCTCTATTGAGGCGGAAGATAATGCTTCAACATCCTACCATTTACAGGTCCCCCTAGTAGGTCTGATCCATCATTATTTCCTCTGTAGGCTTGAATGGTGTAAGGACCCTTCCACAAGCTATCTAACTTTCCATGTTTACCTTTATCTTCACTTCTGGAGTCCTATTTCAAAACTAGATCACCCAATTCAAATTTATCCTCTTTGGTTCTCTTGTCATAAATCTTTTTTATATTTTCTTGGATCACTTGAGTTCTGTTGTACACTTCTTTTCTAGATTGTTGTAACCAGGGATGATTTTAAGGATGGAAATTTATTTTAAAATGTAGAAACCTTGGCGAATATTACTAATCCTTCATATGTCAACTATAAATGTTTAGCAATATTTTTTTTTAAATATTCAAATTTATAAGTATTTTATATAGTTTTTATAAATTTTTGGCAATTTTTAAGGTAAAATAATTTTATCCTATAGAATTTGGGCGAATCATTTTTAAAATAGAAAATCTCGTTTTTGGAAAAACCAGGGAAAATTAGCCCATGAGTGAAATTTAGCCCCTAAAATCATCCCTGGTTGTAACTGAATTATTTGATTTATTCTTATTTGAGCATCATTAGGCTCTGCCTTAGCTTCCTACAATAATTTCATAAATGGAACTCCTAGAAAAGGAGGAAAAATTGCCTCAGTTCCATATACTAGTTGATATGGAGACATACCAATTGATCTTTTATTACTCAGTCTATCTACCCATAGTGCAAAGACAAGCTTATTATACGAGGACTTCTTGTTTTCTTGTAATGTTTTCTTAAGGATATTCACCAGACTTTTGTTTGAGGACTCAGCTAGCCCATTTCCTTGAGGGTAATAGGCTATGGAATTCCCCAACGTAATGTGGTATTGGCTGCAAAAATCTATGAGATTTTTGGATCTGAAAGTCACTGCATTGTGAGCTATAATTTTCCTGGGGCACCCAAAACGAGATAAGATATTAATTTCTAAAATTTTTATGATAACAGAGTCAGTAGCTTGCCTACTATTGGATCATGTTGTCATTGATGCCAATGGTTTGATTGATTGATGGCATTGATTGATGTCAAGTGATTGATTGATGTCAAAGGATTGATTGATTGATGATTGATGTAATATAATATGTATTTTCCTTGATGAAAATGCATAGATGAAGATGGATCAGTGAGTTGTCATTGATACATGATGAATATGGATCGTTGTGGTTTCATTGGTATATGATGCATTGTTGGAAAAATGTATAGATGACTTATTATTGTCTTATCATGATTGATAAGGTGCACAAATGGATGAACTCCAAAGTGGTCCCGTTATGGTGAAATCCCTCATGGGAAGACACTTTGTGGATTGAGTTATCCTAGAAGAATTGTTGGAGGACCCTTGCTCTCATTATTTTCTTATCATGATTGATAAGGTCCACAAATGGATGAAATCCAAAGTGGTCCCCTTATGGTGAAATCCCTCATAGAAATACGCTTTACGAATTGAGTTATCCTAGAAGAATGGTTGGAGGACCCATGCTTGTATGTGGGATAATGATATGAAGATCAAGGAGATTGTTGGTGAAACTATCCTAGATGGATAGTGCTTCTCATGCCATTTTTGGTGGTATGTGGAATGTCACATAGCTCCTCATGGTTTGAGATTTATGGCCTTACGAAAATGAAGGACCCCCACATGAAGGCTGGAAGCCACCAAGGTCAAAGAAGTCAAAGTGACCTAAAAGAAGAAATCATTATTTAAATGATAAAGTATTGGAGAACCTTTTATTTATGGAAAGTGGTTAACCCTAAAAATAAGAAAAATAGGTTAAGTGACCTAGAAATGGGTTAAGTGACCTAAAAGAAGAAATCATTATTTAAATGATAAAGCAAGGTGACAAAGTCAAGGTGGATTATTTAAATAATAAAGACAAGTGAAAAAAAAATCAAGAAATGATAAAGTAAGATGAGAAAATCAAGAAGGAATATTTAAATGATAAAATATTGGAGAAATTTTTATTTATGGAAAGTGGTTAACCCTAAAATAAGGAAAATAGGTTAAGTGACCTAGAAATGGGTTAAGTGACCAAAAAATGGGTTAAGTGACCTAGAGGATGAAAGTATAAATAAGATAGCAATAGTCTCTTGTAGATCATCCTTTTTGTGGATCAATGGAGAGCTTCTTGTGAGAATATCTTTTAAAGTATTGATGGAGAGCTTCTTGAGCATTTTTGGTGTGGAACACTTGCGCATATTGAGTATATATAAGGGAATGAGGTAACCAAGGACATCTAGCCGAATTTTAGAAGGAAGGTGAAGAAAAGAGGGCCAGAATTGAAGGGAGGATAAATTCTTTTGATGATGCTTTCTAAGGTATGTTATTTACAGGTCATCTCACCATTTTCGCTATAAATTTTTTTATATAATGATTCAGACCATTAAATTGCTATGCCATTGAGTAAACATACCCAAGTATCTATGGTAAACAATTCATCTTGTGGGTCGTTGTATTTTGGGAGTTACACTCCGTGTATAATAGGGTTTGTGGCTAGTCCCGAAACTAGTCAAACACAGGTGTTTCGGGTAAAAACACCATAACTTCTTTATGACAGATCCAAATTTAGTGAGACAAACTATTTTGGTTAGGGTATATGATATAGTATGTTGTGTAATAGTTTCAGATCAATTCAATGAATATTTTGTGTGGTCCACACTCTACAAGGTCTCTCTCTAGAGTAAGCCATAATTCATCAAGCTATGCCATTTTTTCTATAACGCCTTTTCTAAGAGGTTCCAAGTAATGCCACCTAGAGGAATTGCATAAAACACACTGAAGAATTTTTTTATCATTTTCAGATATGTATTCATTACAGGTACAAAGTTATGATTATTTCAAGTTGGGGTTGTTGACTAATCCAAAACTAGTCATGGTTGAGACAAGCAGTTGATGAGTTGGCACATACAAGAGGTTTATAGTTTATGATTTTGGTACATATTGATGAGTCATTGTTGATGAGTATTTGACACATGATTGGTATATACTTGGTACATGGTTGGATGCACTTGTTTATGGTACATGTTGATTACAAGTTGTTTGGCACAGGCTGGTGCATGGTTGATGCACTTGTTTATGTTGACAGATTGATATCTATTGAGGATTGTTGCCTCATCTCAGTTGGTGCTGAGAATGTAAGATGAGTCTTGCATATAGATATGGTTCTCTTATAGAGTTGTACTCTATTCATTTGTTTCTGAAAAACCCCCAGATTGAAGTCCATAATAAAAAGAAAAACTGTACATACATCTTGTGTTCTTTGTGTTCCTTGTGGAGATGATTTGTTGATGATATGTTGCTGATATGTATTCACATCTAACTGATTATAAATGACAGAAATGGGTAATGAGAAAATGTTGAATGTTAACTAAGGATTTTTTGTGTAAGAGGGAATTTTCAGGAAAAAGATCCCCACACTCATTCACCCACCCCCACCCCCCCCCACTCTAAGTGTGGTAGGTGTGTCCAACAATTGGTATCAGAGAAGGCCTTCACTACAAGCCTTAACAAGCTTGAAGGAGATCCATAGACACACAAATGGATGATGAATTACCAATCCTTGATGAGGAAAACTATTATACTTGGAGAATAGAGATGAGAGTGTATTTGAAGACAATGGGAGCAACTATTTGGAAGGCAGCCATTGGTGGATTAGTTCCGTTGAAGAACAAGTCAAAGTTTGGAGATCAAAGGGAAGGAAAGAAAAATGATGCATTGGCTCCCAAGACCATTATTAGTGGACTTTCAATACCTATCAAAGAGAGCATGGGACAATTCACTTCCACCAAGGATCTATGGCTAAAGCTAGAGGAGACATATCAAAAAAAGAAAGAAGATGTTGAAGACCACTCTGTCAAGATTATCAAAGGTAAAGGATCTCTAACTCTTGATTGCATATGTGATGATTTTAAAGGAAAAGAATCATGTGATGATGTTGGAAAGAAGGAAGATATTGAAGATACCTCAAATGAAGGTAAAGAATCTCCAAAGTCTCTAGATTGCATTGATTCAAAATGTGATGATGTTGAAATTTTCTCAAGTGAAGAAGATGATCTAGAAATAGTTTGTGTGAAGTTTGATGATAGTTATCCCATGGAAAGATAGAAGAAAATCTATTAGAACTTCAAAAGGAAATTGAAGAGGGTTTATATAGATATAGAAGTAATTATTTGTATATGCACTATAACTATCTTTCGGATAACACTAAAAAGTTTCTTAGGAGGAGTCAAAGGTACATCTTGATGTTAAAGGAAATGCTCAAAGACAACAATAAGGCTCAACTTAAAGAAAAGGAAGAAGAAATCACAAGACTAAAGAATGAAAAAGAAAATGTGAAGGTAGATGATGAGATTAGAAAAAGTTTTGAAACTATTGTCCATCTCAAGACCCAAATTGAAGAAGCCAAAAGAATAGAAGAACTATTGAAGAATCAAATAAATTAAAAGGAAGAGTCATGTTGTAAGCTAGAAGTTGAAATTGTTGACCTTAGAAAGAAGGTAGAAAATTCAAACAAATTTGTGAATAGCTCACTAATATTGGATGAGATCTTAGAAAGTGAAAGATCACCATATGATAAATCATGTCTTGGATAGAAAGGAGAAGATACACATGTTGAAGCAAGCACCTCGAAGAATCATGAGGTAAATCCATCAAAGAAGGAAGACAATGTTGCAAAGAAACCATCTACATAAGGCAAAGAAAATTTCAAAAGAACAAAGCAAGGAAGACATCAAGAAGTTATTCTTGGGACACCAAAGCAAAGGTATGAAAGTATTTTTCATGGGCATTGTTATTCATGTAATGGATATGGTCACAAAGATTTTGAATGTAGA
>ML808554.1:41459-56116 GCA_009831015.1 Picea engelmannii | reverse complement strand
TTTGAGAGTTATGGCCTTACGAAGATGAAGGACCCCCACATGAAGGCTTGAAGCCCCCAAGGTCAAAGAAGTCAAAGTGACCTAAAAGAAGAAATCAGTATTTAAATGATAAAGTAAAGTGACAAAGTCAAGGTGGATTATTTCAATAATAAAGAGAAGTGACAAAATCAAGAAATGAGAAAGTAAAGTGACAAAATCAAGAAGGAATATTTAAATGATAAAGTATTGGAGAACCTTCTGTTTATGGAAAGTGGTTAACCCTAAAAATAAGGAAAATAGGTTAAATGACCTAAAAGAAGAAATCATTATTTAAATGATAAAGTAAGGTGACAAAGTCAAGGTGGATTATTTAAATAATAAAGAGAAGTGAAAAAAAAATCAAGAAATGATAAAGTAAGATGAAAAAATCAAGAAGCAATATTTAAATGATAAAATATTGGAGAAATTTCTATTTATGGAAAGTGGTTAACCCTAAAATAAGAAAAATAGGTTAAGTGACCTAGAAATGGGTTAAGTGGCCTAAATATGGGTTAAGTGACCTAGAGGATGAAAGTATAAATAAGATAGCAATGGTCTCTTGTAGATCATCCTTTTTGTGGATCAATGGAGAGCTTCTTGTGAGAATATCTTTTGGAGTATTGATGGAGAGATTCTTGTGAGAGCTTCTTGAGAATTTTTGGTGTGGAACACTTGATAATATTGAATATATATGGGTGACTGAGGTAACCAAGGATATATAAGCCTAATTTTAGAAGGAAGGTGAAGAAAAGAGGGCCGAAATTGAAGGGAGGATAAATTATTTTGATGATGCTTTCTAAGGTATGTTATTTACAGATCATCTCACCATTTTTGCTATAACTTTTTCTCTATAATGATTCAGACCGCAAAATTTCTATGCCATTGAGAAAACATACCCAAGTATCTTTGGTAAAATTTTTATCTAGTGGGTCGTTGTAAAAAAGACATAACTTCTTCATAATAGATCAAACTTCAGTGAGACAAAATGTGTTGGTTAGGGTAAAGGCTTTAGTATGTTATGTAACATTTTTAGATCAATTCAATGAATATGTTGTGCAGGCCACGCTCTACAAGGTCGCTCTCTAGAATAAGCCAAAATTCAGCAAGGTATGCCATTTTTGCTATAACGCCTTTTCTAAGAGGTTCCAAGTAGTTCCACCTAGAGAAATTTCATAGCACACACTGAAGAAAAGTGTGTATCAGTTTCAGATATTTATTCATTACAGGTACAAAGTTATGATTATTTCAATTTGGGGTTGTTGACTAATCCAAAGCTAGTCATGGTTGAGAAAAGCTATTGATGAGTTGGCACATACATGAGGTGTATAGTTGATGATGTTGGTACATATTAATGAGTAATTATTGATGAGTATTTGACACATGATTGGTATATACTTGTTACATGGTTTTATGCACTTGTTTATGGTACAGGTTGATTACAGGTTGTTTGGCACTGGTTGGTGCATGGTTGATACACTTGTTTATGTTGACAGATTGATATCTATTAAGGATTGTTGCCTCATCTCAGTTGGTGATGAGAATGTATGTTGAGCCTTGAATATAGAGATGGTTCTCTTGTAGAGTTGTACTCTATTCAATTGTTGCTGAAAAACCCCTGGATTGAAGTCCATAATAAAAAGAAAAGTTGTACATACATCTTGTGTTCTTTGTGTTCCTTATGGAGATGATTTGTTGATGATATGTTGCTAATATGTATTCACATATAACTAATTATAAATGGTAGCAATGAGTAATGAGAAAATGTTGAATGTTAACTAAGGATTTTTTGTGTAAGAGGGAAGTTTTGGGAAAAAGATCCCCACACTCATTCACCCCCCCCTCTAAGTGTGGTAGGTGTGTCCAACACCTACATGGCACAACCTCGATCCATTTGGTGAAATAGTCTGTGGCTGTGAGGATCCACTTGTCTTGGCCTGAGGAGGATGGGTGTATTTCTCCAATAAATTCCAAACCCCATTGTTGGAGAGGGGCTTCAAATGATATGGGTTTCATGGGAAGAGGCAACAACTTCCTTTTACCTTTGAAAGCCTGGAATTTATGACAAGAACTAAATTTTTTATGAACATCAGCGAACAATGTAGGCCAATAGAAACCGGCTCTTAAGATTTTGTTGGTTGTGGCATTCCAACTCAGATGTCCTCCACAATCTCCTGCATGGAACTCCTACATAACTTTGTCAGCTTCTTTCAACTGGAAATTAAGAAAAATACCACCAGGAAATTTCCAATAAAGATTAGCTTCTAGAATACAAAATTTTAATGCTTTCAGTTTGATAAATCTGGCTTTGGTCTTAGTTAAATAAGGAGGAGCTTGTAAGTTGTGAAGTAAAAAAATGAGGTCTGCATACCAGGGAGAGTTTAAGAATACCTCTTTTACTTTTGGACTCATCTTCTCTTCCTATTCATCAACTGCAACCAAGAAATTGATATCTAGAGCATTACAATTTGATTATGCCATTAGTTTTCCCAAACCCTGTCCTTTGATCAATTTAGTAGGTTTTATTTCAAAGTCATATACCAAAATGACAACAATCGATTTCCCTCTTCTGTCATCTGGATTATCCTGAGTCAGGATATCTTTTACCACTGAGTTTGGAATGTATGCAATTGTGTGAGAATGGAGAATATAGACTCTAAAATCATGTATAGCCTTTACCAGAGCAAAGGCTTGTTTCTCCATAATATTATAATTCAACGCAACATCTCTTAAATCTTTGCTAAAAAACACTATGGGTTCCTCATACCCTTCATTGTTTTTCTGCAACAATATTGTTGCTATAGTGTGCTCAGATACAAAAGAGAAAAGATAAAAATCTTTGGAACAATCTGGGTTGATCAGAGTTGGAGCTTGGGTAAATGCATGCTTTACCTATTCAAAAGACTGCTTGGCTTCACTATTCCATTTGATTTTTGTGTCCTTTTTAAACATGTTAGTGATGCTCATAAGAAGTTTGATCAAGTTGGGTATGAACCTTCTAAGGAAATTTATTTTTCCTATGAATGATTGCAGTTCTTTTAAGTTCCTACGGTGTTCCACCTTCTAAATGGATTCTATCCTACTGGGATCAATTTTGATTCCATCCTTGCAGATTATGTGTCCCAATAACTTGCCTTCCTCTAATTCGAACAAAGACTTCTTTGGATTCAATGAAATCCCAAATTTTCTACATTTCTCAAACACGCGTCTGAGATGCTGCAAATGTTCTTCGTTAGACTGGGAGTATACAGTCACATCATCCAGATATATGACTATAAATATTCCTAGTTCATCCACAAAAGAAATATCAATTGCCCTTTGGAAAGTCGCACCAACATTCATCAAGCCAAAAGGCATCTTCACATACATGAAGGTTCCCCAGGGTGTGGTGAATGTTGTCTTCTCTTGATCTTCTGGGTGAACTACAACTTGGTTCTAACCCAAGAAACCATCTAATAAAGAAATCCTACTAGACCCAACAACCTTTTGCAAAATATGGTCCATTTTGGGCAATGGGTAATTGTCTTTAAGAGAGACTTTGTTCAGATTTCTGAAATCTATTCAAAGTCTTATCTCACCGGTTTTCTTCCTGTTAGGAATTAGGTTAGAAACCCATTTGGAAAATTTCAAGGGAACTATAATTTTTGCATCATACATCTTTTTTATTTTTTTCTCTATCAGGGGAAGAAACTTGGGATTAATTCTCCTAAGTCTCTGCCTGAAAGGTTTGTGTTCTTATTTTATGGGAATCTGATGTTGTATGATACTTGTGTCATAGGATTTTAAGTCCTCATAGCCCCAAGTAAAAACATCTATATATTCCTTAAAAAGTTCAATGTATTTGTTTTTTTTCTCCGGTGGCAGAGATTTAGATAGTTTTATCATTTTGGGGTTTTCTTCTATTCCTATGTTGCACTCTTCAACCTCTTTACCACTAGCTTCAATTTTTGGTTTTTTGGCTACATCGTTAAAATGAAACAATTCTTCCAACGAAACTAAACCTCTAGGTAACACATTATTTTTCAACTATAGAATATCAGAGTCTACCTCATTCTCATTAAATTCTTCAACATCTATTTTATTGACACTACCATTCTCAAAAAAATATTTATTTACAAATTCATTATCACTTTCTAAATCTATGTTTGTACATTCGAAATCATTCTTACATTGTAGAAAATCTTCGATCTGATCATCATTTCCAAATACCTGCCAATATATAATGTTGTCAAGAACGGTTGGTCTGCACTTCACCTCCATTGTGTACTTGCGAGTGGGACGAAAAGGGAATTTACAGGTAGTTGTTGATGTATCCATCCCATCTGCGAGTATATTTTTTCCCCTAGGCATTTCCTGCAAGTCAATCTTAGTAAAGAATTGAAGAGCATCCAAAACAACATTCCTATAGGCTCTAAGTCTGGCATGTTTTGCTGCATACTCACCTTTGATTTTCTTGATAATCAATTTAGAATCACCCCTTACCATTATCTGCTTGGCACCAACATTCTTCAATAGTTCCAGGCCGAGCATCAAAGCTTCGTACTCGGCTATGTTGTTAGTGCATTGGAAGTTCAGTTTGTAGGAATGGCTCTCTGAATATCTTGATCTGTGATTATATAACCAAACTCCATCTATGGCTCCCTCTTTGCTCAATGCACCATCGAAGTCCATGCTCCAAAAATATGCTAGCAGTTCCTCACTTTCCATAGTTTCGACCTCTCTTGCCTCAATGATTTCTTTATTTTATTTTGGATTAGTTGTGTCACTTTCCATCTATGCAATTTTTCTTTCCAGGTCACCGTCATTGTATAAGATGAAAGAATCTAGGTCAGAGTGTCACGAGTATAGGGGGTAATTATGAGGTTTTTCTTGACTACCGACCATGTATTTCATCAAAGTTTCCCTGTACAGTCTTCTTTGTTGTCCAAAGACTGGAACAATGGCATAAGACATGTCTAGCTACAGAGTTCCTTTCATCTTATCTCCCCATGACCTTGATAGTAGCATACCGTACCGTGGGGGAATGTCCACAACTACTATATCCATTACCATACTCTTTTTTGGAATTTGGGCTAGGGTGATGCATAAGTCTTTGATTAGGCCTATACATTTAACCTTGTTGGAATCAAAAGAATGCAAATCCTTGTAGGGTCTAGTGATTTTGAGTCCCAACCTTTCCATCATTGCATTGGGCATCAGGTTATGAGAGGCACCCGAATCCAACATAGCGTTGTGTAATATCAAGTCGTGGATATTTAGGCTGATGTAAAAAGGTGCAACGGCCCCATTATCAGTCTGACCATCTACCTCAGGACCAAACAGGAGCTTTGGTCATTCATCAACAAGATTTACTGTGTCTGAATGATTTGCAGATCCAACACCCAAAGCCTTAGTACATATCTCAGGTTCGATGCTTAAATCTTTAATCACTTGCGACCTGTAAGCATTCTTGTTCATTAACTCGGAGAGAGGAATGGGAATTTTTAATTTAGCTAGTTCCCCTTCAAGGCTGAATGCAGTGGAAACTTTGCTTAAGGTCTGTACTTCTAGTTTATCTGTTGGAACTCTATAGCTAGATGCCCTTGGTTGGCTTGTTTGACTAACTGATGAAACTTCAGTTTGATTTTCTCTTTGTAGAATCTCTGGAGATCTTGGTGTAGAAGATTCAACATTATTTCTCTCAAGGACTTTCTTGGGAGGGTTTTCTAAGGCCTTCTTGGTTTCAACTATTTTCTTTGTTTGATTACCCTTCTTTGTTTCAATAGTCTTATTTGGAGGGTTGGAATTTGCTCTCTTTCTCCTTAGGTTATACTGCCTGTGTACCTCCATAATAGCATTCTCAAAAGCCTCCTGTTATGTTTCATCTGCTTCCAAATTTACCTCTGTTTGTGAAAGAAGAAAAATCTCGCGCTCTTCTTGGGTGAGGAAAATGGATTCATCATCATGAATGCCCATGAGGTTTATATGAGTGTAATCGAATTCCTTGAGTAACTCCTCCCCATCATCAGCGTAATTCTCTTGGAGGGGTGGTCTGATCTGTTGATCTGGCCCCCTCTGTTCTCTTTGATCCCTAAGATCCCTCTGCTAGATCTGGGGTAGATTTCTTCTAAAGTTTGGGTTCCAAATTGGAGGAGTAACTTGGTTATCCCTGGGAGGATTTCTTTCACCTATAGTAAGTCTCTCCATCATTCTCTCCATCACTCTAGATAAAGAGTCCAATTTGGAATTTGAAGAGGATGTGGAAGGTTCCTCTTTGATTGTGACCCTCCTCTCTATTATCTACCTGATCCTTCTAGCTAGTAGGTTAGCCTCCACGCTTACTGCGCTTTTTTGCATGTCTTCCAGAGTATTTGAATTTCTTTCCCTTAGATGATATGACATATCAGCATCAAATCCATCTGGAAACTTAATTAGTGCTAAACCTTGAAGGGGTTTTATGTCAGCTGGGATGGAATTTTAAAGGTTATTGAATCTGGTGCAGTAATCCTGCACTGTTTCTCCCTGATTCCTCTTGATGTTCTCATACTCTGATAATATCTGGAGTGGCATTTTCTTAACCTCCCATCTGTCCAGAAATTTTTTGTGAAAAGTAGCAAGATCTGTTATCTAACTAGGACGTAAGGCTTTAAACCACTTTTTAACGTCCCCAGTCAGGCTTTGTGCAAATAATCTCATTTGTACATCAGCTTCATCTACTTCCTACAGATCAAAATAATCATTCATTTTGTCAACATGTTGTTTTGCATTAATAGAACCAGTAATGTCATACTGAGGGAGTCTAGTTTGATAATATTGAGGCATGACATGCAAAGGAGTAGCCAACACCAAGGGAGCATATCTTGATGCCATAACTAGTGGATGAGCTTGAACAGTAACCTGAATGATTGGAGGGGATGTAACAGATGAAGTGGAGGACGAAGGGCTAGGGGGTGCAGAGTGAATTGTTTGAGGTTTCACAGAGGTTGCAACAATCGTTAAGGAAAAAAGTTCGACCGAATGTTGGAAATGATCTCTATCCAAGGCTTGATCAAGATTTGCCACCAAATCTTCTAATTTATCAAATTACTGGAGAAAATGTTGATCAACGTCTGCCCTGGGTGAGATAATTTCAGGAGTCTTAGGTTGCAAGATAGTATGATCCAACATAGTTTCACTTACAAAGCTGTCTAATTTTGTTCTAAAATGGCTTTGTTCAAAAGGGATATCAAACTCAAGATCCTAAAGGGAAACCAGTTTCTCTGGGAGGGAAGGAGATCTGTGAAAGGGACTATGACTTCCTGAACCTTCCGTAACGGTTTTCTTTATGAGTAATTTCTCGGTATTTTCCATTGCAGTGGCAGGTTCTGGGTCTGGATGAGATCTAGTAAAAATTATTTTGGAAGCCAGAATTCTATTTTTTATTTTATTTTTCTTTTAAGAAAAACATAAATTAATTATATTCAAATTTTAACAACCTCTGAACATTATCTCTTAATATATTTAGATTTTATGACTTGTTCATAAATAAGGTTTTTCTTTGTATAGAGAACATAAATCATAGGATTGGAAATATGTTCAGATGCCCCAATATGGTCACCAATTATGTTAGCACTCTGTAAATTCCCAAAGGTTGTAAATGGGCAAAAGAAATTTAGAAGAGGTAACCTTAACCAACCACTTCGAAACTGGGATCTAGCCCTGCCATTTTCAGAGAGGGATCTCTCTATAAGATTTAGATTTGTTTGGATTTTCGTATCTTAGGCTAGTTAAAAAGAATAGTACCGAGTTGTTTGTTTTTTTTAATAAAATGGTTGAATGTCACTTACGCTTCCATTGGGCTATGGGGTCTATTTTATAAAAATGGAGATCAAAGGACAATTTTTTAGAAGATTCATTTTACAGGGCAAGGTAGTGCAACTGGTGGATTCTTTAGAAATAAAATGATGGACTACTGAAAAGGTGAGATATCAGTTAAAACAAAATAGCAATTAATAATTTCTTCGTTATAACATCAGAAGGAAAACATTTAAATTTGTAAAAGATTAGGAATAGAGTACACGATGGTAAATTCTGTAACTTTAACTTCTTTTAAAGATTATATTAGAAAAACAACATGATAATTGAGAAAGAATTTTTTTTACGAAGACATAGGAAACTTCACCAATAGCTAACACGTAGGAATACTATGAAATGTCTCTTTGTATTACTAGAATAACCTCTTGATAAAAATTACAACTATTACAACTTGCTTGGGCGTAAAGATCAACCCTCAATACTTCAAAGTTTGAAGTATTTATAATCAAAATTACAAGTGACCCTGCCATCAATGATCAGGATGTGGCAGATGCTAATTTTAACTATCTAGATAACAAGATGCAAAAATATAGGAACATATGATGATGTGTCAAATCTCTCATGTTGATTTTGGGGAAGACCATTGGTGAGTCATTCATATGACTTTGATTTCATTGGACGCTGACTTGGATGAGACCTTTATCTTTACTCAATCAATTCACACAACTCATCCCATCTTTGTGTATTGGGGATGGTAAATTTCAATAGCCGGCAATAGATTTCATCCATCTCGGTATACCTAGAAAAAGTTGTCTTGGTGAGGAAACTGTACTTGATTTCATGCTGTATGTTGAGGTCAGGCTGCAAAGTCTCCAAGAATGCTTTTCCTATGATGATGCCCTATATCCCTGAGAACTTGGAACTGTCTTTGGCCACGATGGAAATCTTTGGCTTATAATCAGATAAGGTCATCAATTTATCATTTAGGACAAGTAAGCCAGGAAGGCCCTTTTTCTGTAAGGCCCCAAGCTTGTTAAAAAACCTTTGAGCTCCAATGTCCATGTTCTGAGATTTCTCCTCCAGTTGCAACATTAATCCTCTTTTGGTCAACACTCTTTTGACTTTGAGGATAGTCTCTGTTATGTATTCGATTTTCAAGTTTTCAAGCTCTTCCTTAGTTTTTGAATTTAGAAACTTGATGATCACGTTAGTTGCCGAGGGAATTTCACCCAGCTCTTCTCTTATCCTATCAATGTCCTACCTACTCTTCAACACTAGATCATGTTGCTTGAACATGTTTTGCACCATGGGACAAATTTCGTTTATGGAGTTGGAGATATCTATCCAGATATTTTCCTTAGCCTCTGCTAATGTCTTACCTGCCACTGTTTGATTCTGAAGCTGTTGTATTTCCTTCTTGAGCTTCTCTGATACTTGTCTCTCAATGTTGTATCTTGTTTGGAAGGAAGACTTGAGTTCCTAGAGACTTTCAACCTCCATTTTCAGCCTATTGATCTCTGTTCCTTGTAGAGTAATCTCCTCCATGGATTTTGCTAGCTCCACAGTTTTTTCTAGTGTTGTCAATGGAGTTTTCGATGGAATTTTTGTTGTATTGGTTGTTGGCACATCTGTTGTACTGAATTCCACAAGGGAAATTTCACTCAATGGAATGACTTCCATTAGGGTTGATTGTTCCTTCTCTTTCAATAACCTTTCCAATTCTGCCTCCATTTCCTTTATTTGTGCGTTCTGCTGCATGATTAGCTTGAACAATTCCTGTTTCTCATCTTCTGTCTCAGCTATTTCTTTAGCTTGTGAATCCTCTGTTGGTGGCAATTTCAACTACTTTCTTAGGGATGCAAAATTAGCATTATTTTTCTTTAACATCTCCTCTGTTGCTTTTACATTCGAGGGATCATACCCAATCTTGAGCACCAACTCCTGTAAGGATTTTATTTTGCTATCCTTTGCAAAACAGGATATCTTTTCCAGCTTCAATTGGGTCTAAACATTGTTTAGAGATACCTGTAATTTTGTTTCCATAGAGGAAGCATGTGCCAATGTGGAGAAAACCATTTCTCGAGTCTGTCTGTGCAAATCCATCTGGTCAGTTGGATGGACTTGTTTGGTGTCAAAAACAATAGTTGACCTTTTGTAGTCAGTGATCTCTTTGATTTGAGGTACCTGTGCTTCCAGAAATTCTAGATGCATTATTCGTTTCTTCGTGTCAAAAGATGAAAACAATCTGTTTTGTGTTGTGGAGGTTTTCTTCCAGAACTGAGCGTAGGTGTTGTTGGTCAGCATCTGGTTCTTCTATTTAATCATGTCATATTTTTCAAAAATGTTTAGAGGTACATATCCTTGTGGAGTTTGGGTATTCACCACTATATCCATCTTATTCTTTGAAGAAGAAGTGGACAACACCTGATGTTTTCCCTCAATCACTTTGGCAAAGTAGGGCTCTTCCTCACCAGACATGTGAGTAGCATGAGTGGTTTTGGGTCTTTTTTTGTATACCTGAAAATATTTTGTTGATACCTCAGTGACTGAAGGAGAGGCATACTTTCTTGGTATTTTTTTCTTTGGTACCTGTGGAGTGGTAGTCTGTGAAATAGAGACTGAAGGAGATCCCTTTTGTTCAGTATCTACTAGAGTATTTGCCTTCCACTCTGTCTAGTTCACATACTTTTCAATTTTTGGTTTGAGGGTGTGGGCATAAGGTGAACTTTTGTTTTTGGATTGCATCTCTACAATGATCCCACTTGGATCATAACGTCGAATGAAACTAGTGCTAGATTTCATTTCCTTTAATAGTTTATCTGCCTCTTCCCCAACAGCTCGACTGTTGCAGATAAATGGTCTTATTGTCCCTTTAATCCTCATCTGCTATTTTTTCTTCAGAGACACAAAATGAATTTTATTTGAGTTTATCATCTGATGAATATATTCCAGTGAAAATATTCGAACAGGCACATACTTAGGCAATTTGTATGGAGCTAGTTCACACCCATACACTCTGATCTCTGTGTGATTCTGATATAGGAACCAGTTCCTGGTCTTTGCGAGATATGAAAGGTGCATAACTCTTTGGATCTCCTCGTTTATCCTTGGTTCTGGTCTTCCACTGAGCATGCTTACCACTGGGTGATAAAACAACTCGATGAACTGTTTGAAACTGAACTCAGTAGAGTTTCTTTTGAGCAACGACATCCATAAAGTTATTGCTTGTGGTTTTCCATCTTTGTCCATTTTTTGCATGAGAAAGGAAAATGTGTCTTCTTGATAGAACATAAACATGTATGCCAGTATTGAAGAATACCAGAACATGCCTTCTATAGGGAAATTTTCCAGTTGCCTGTGCAGGTTTTCGGCCAAAAAACCATTGTAATCAAATTGGGTGGAAACTTTCTCTCCAACAAAGAAAATGGACAGGAAACCTAGGATAGGTTCATCCACCCATTTGTCTAAGAAGGAACCAAGAAAACAACATAGTGTTGAGATAATCTGGTTTCCCTTTTTGGAAAATATGGAGGAATGATAAGGAGGATTCTTCTTAGGAAATTGGGCATCTTGTGGGAGGAAAAGCTTAAATATTTGTGCTCTTTGGGGAAAAGATAGGTTCTGACACATTTCTGTCAGAATTTCAATTATGAGGGGAGAACGGGGTTTGGCTCTGGGTACCTGCATCATTTGATTGATGGCCTTGGGTGTAATAAGGAAAAAGGTTTCTCCAGACGAAGATAGTATGGCTCTCTGATCAGGGAGGTAGTGCGCTTGACATTTGAGGGAAAATTCAGGAAAATGATGGACTTGGGGGAAAAGATATAGAGGGAAACTTGACTCCTAGAGCCCAATTTCATCGCTATGATCGATGAAGGTGTCTTTAAACCATGACTGTAGCTCGACGATGTTGAATTTGCACTTGGTTTCTGAGATTAAATAGTCTTTGTCTGCTAATGGGATCTGGTTGAGATCGATAGGAGGTGGGAGAAATGGATTTTCCTCCACATTTGACTTTTTACTTTTGGGTGCCATTGATTTCCACTGGTACCTACAGACTGAACATACATTAGTAGGAGAAAACTATGGCTGGATGGGATGTTGCAAATGTGAAGGAAAATGAGTCTCTGATACGTAGGGGGTGTGAGTGGAATGCGAATGACTGAAATGGGGTTGGAATTTAGTGAACGGGTATCCGTTGGGTGAAAAAAGGATAGGTCAGGTGAACAACGGGTATGTGGCATGTAATAAATGGCCAACGGGTCCTTTAGAGCGTGAGGGGGTAAGGTGAAGGACATCTAATGTGTGTACTTGGTCGACATGCAGAATGGTGATTGGGAAATAAACGAAAAAAATATGACCTGTAATGGTTAGATGGAGGGGACATGCTGACGAGGTCATGAAATGGGACTTGCAAGGGGTGGTTTTTGGGTGTGACATCTCTATATGATGGTGGTGAGTTGGAAAAATGGTAAGTGATAAATGTTTGGAGTGGGGAGGTAAGATGCAATGAGATGATGCCACTTAGGGATGGGGCCCACCTGGACACTGCTTAATTCCAGACCCCCCCCCCCGTGTTGTTAAAGGTATAAAGTTTCAAGGGGTTTAGGATCTCTTGCTGACCATTGATCTGAACAAATCTAGATCAACCGTTGTTGCAAACACATTATTTAATCATCATGTCAGAACCCCACCCCCCCACCCCCCCAAGCGTAAAAGTAGAAGGGTTGGGGGGGTCTGGAATCTCTTATGGACCGTCCATTTGTGCGCTGGTGGGATAAACGTATATCTGAGAACACACTTTAATCACTTTTTTGGATCCCCCCCCCCCCTCGACATTAAAGGTAGAATGGTCAGGGGGGTTTGAAAACTCATCAGAGCCGTAGATCTGGGCCCCAAAAGCTTAGTAGTAAATCTAGGCCCAATCTTTAATCTCCGGCGCACAATTCAGTATATGAGGCAAAACTTAGTCTTAATGACATTTTTATGGGTTTTGTGCACTGCTTCCCTTGTTTTTGTCACCATGGGGTTAGAAAAACATTTCACCATCAAGATCATGCATTTTTCATCGATCATCTTACATATTTTATTGAAGAGAAACTAACTAACCTATGTTCTAACCTACTCATTTTCACCTTTAGCCCAACTTAGACTATTGGGCTAAGAAAATACTCTACCTTGGGGCTATTTCACCAATATTAGACTGTTTGGTCAAATTTATTCACTAGCTAACCTAATTACTTGGCTAAGATTAGACAATTTAGCCAAGCTTATTCACTAATCCTAAATACTTAATTTAAAAGAATTGGCCATGTTTAAACTGTATGGATCAAGTAATTATCATTTCATGGGGCTTTATCCATTTTATTTTATGCCCTCTTTTTATTTTTCTCATTTTTTATTTTTTATTTCTTTCATTTCTTTTCCTTTTCTTTTCTTTCTTCTTTTCTTTTCTTTTGTAGAATGCAACAATATCTGCAAGTCAAAAACACTAAAGGAACAAAATTACAATCAACAGTTGATCCTATAAATTATAGGGTTATAACAATAGGTACATGAGTAATTATTCCACATAGGGTTATCATTTTTCCTTTAAACAAGCCTATCCCTCCCACTGAAGGAACCATAGCAGGCTTTCCAAAAATTTCCTAGGTACTCTATGGCATAATGTTCACCTGTGTTTAAAAGGAAACGTTGTTAGAAGCCTTTGAAGAGGCTACTCAAATTGAAAAATATATACTTAGCCTTAAAGATTCCTCTAGCAACGAGACTGAGACTGTTTCTTCTTCTAAAAAAAAGATTGAAATTCTTCCCAGACTTACACAAAACAAAACACAACCCAAAAACTATGAGTTGGAAAATCTAACCAAAGTTGTACAAAAGTTATCTAATCAAGTCATAGATATAAAAAGGTCAACAGAAGAAGCTTCTTCGAGTAAATGACCCTACAGACCTCCTTTCCGAAAGCCCTTTCAAACAAATCGGCCTAATTCTAACCCTGAAGGCATGAACCTAGAAAGTTTGCAATATGCTCTCCAATCGATTCTAGGAGCCCAGGATGACTTGATCCCTCTTGATTTTTCTCAAGAGGAAGTCGAACAGGAAACTACCCAAGAATAAGATTCTTCTCCAAATATCTTCGGTCACCTCTCTGATAATATCTTCCAAGCTAACTTTGAGACTTTGCACCCTTACAATACCAGGAGCAAGGCTGCAAACAAACCCCCTGCCGATAATACTACAACTTTACCTTCAATACCATCCAAATCAGTGAAAACTGAACAAAGCAATGCTAGCCCTAACCTAGACTATGATGTTGTCGAAGATATTAAGAAATTAAGGGCTAACATTTCCATTTATGAGTTGTTAAAATTTCCATTTTTGTTACAAAAGATGTTGCAAAATATTTCAGACAATGGCAAGAATGGCAATTCAAATAGTAGCAAGGTTGGACAAAGCAAAGTTCCACAGAAGTCTTCCAAAAAAGATAATCCTGGTTCTCATGACAAAGGAAGCCTTCGTGCATCAAATGTAAATAATGTAAATAACAATGTACATAGTGTAAATAAATCTGATAGAGTAGCAATAGAAAATGCGAGTAAGAAACCACAAGCAACAACTCTAAGTGCTCGCAAGAACATTCCTCCTTTTCTTTTAACTTTCAAAATCTTCAACAGAAATGTGCATAACTGCATGGTTGACTCAGGAGCATCGTCGAATGTAATTCCTTGGTTAGTCTGCCAAAAGATAAATGCCAAAGTGGAACCATCATCTTTGAAAATAATACAACTTGATCGAACTGATGTAAAAGTTATGGGTGAATTGAAAAATGTTTTGATAAGATTATCATCTAACCCAAAGGTTCATCA
>ML808554.1:5580-16086 GCA_009831015.1 Picea engelmannii | reverse complement strand
GTTTCAGCAGGGAATTCAGAGTAGAGTTACGCTGCACAGATGCTTCTAAGCCTAGTCTTGGATCACCAGTTCATCAGCTGTGTAATACCGAGTTCTCTCACCATCCATTTCTGTCCTGTTCATTGTGTAAGGAAAGCATTCAGCTGAGGATTCCTTAAGGACCTTCCGCTGGAGGGAAGAGGAACCATTGTCCCTTTCTACAGCGTGTGCTTTGGTTTTTGTTAATAGATCAAGCCTTGAAACCACTGGGAACTCCCTTGTCTCACGTTTTTAGTTTTGTTTATTGTTATGATGTTATTTGCTTTTCAGCTCTTAGATAGATTTTATTTCGTTTGGTTTTCTGTTCTCTGTTAACCCATTTTGATTCACAGCAAACCTGTTCTGCCCTATTGAGCCCAACAGGGCATGCTAGTGCTCCCATTCTTGCTCACCCGGCGACCATTCGAGAACGAACAGGTGTCCTACACCTTCATTTTCAATGCATCCTTTTCCCAAGCCCATTTAATGCCATTAATTAATCAGGTCCAACACAACTAGGTACTCCCCATGGGGTAACATATAGCTTGGGGGGAAGTAACACAGTGTCACTTGAAGGGAGAGGTACACATACTGCCATGGGGTTAAATTCTAGCTTGTAACACACTTTTGTAGATCACTCCAAAAGTGGGAAATTTATATATGTGTGTGTGTGTGTGTGCGTGTGTGTGTGCGTGCGCACGCATGTGTGTGTGTCTGCGTGTGTGTGTGTTTTCTTTTGCAGGTCTTTGTATTTTTAGGAGAGACATTTTATTGTTCTCAAGACCTCTTTGGTCGAGCGTCTAGAAAGTTATGATTTGTATTTTATCTTTTTCCATCTACATTCCCTCTAGGCCTTCATCCCCTTCTTCCCATGAAATGAGGGACAATCCCTTCTTGGGTCCAAAAATCTCAAAAGATAAGGATGCAAAGGGATGAAGTGTGAAAAGTGGCAAGTATGATCGAGATGGAATGATGGCTCGTCGAGGAGACCTCCCAGTAGCAAACCCATCCCTAAGGGTGACCACTTACTAGGGCACAATTTCAATCACCAAGGTGAAATAGGTCAAAGATCAAAACTTCCAAGCAAATGTTACATAATCAAAAACATCTTTAAATGAAACACACTCTAATGCCTCAAATATTGAAATGACACCCACCATAATACCTAGATTGTACCATGTGAGCAAGACCCAATGTATTCTAGAAGAAAGATGGTGTGGTGGATGCCATCGTGATGAGTATGAGATGTGTGGTGGTGAGGTAGGCCTTTGTTTGTGCAAGTGGACATTGTCATGCATCTGTCTCTTGGTACTCCATGTCTGCAACCCGAGGGCCTCAAGACATCATCTCCTTAGTTATCCTTGGGAAATGGGGATAACATCTGGCTCCTACTCGGGGAAATGTACTCATCATAGAGTGCATGAGATCCACAACATCTCTTGGTCAGATCTATTCCTACACTAAAACAAAAAACCATAAAATCTAGGGTGGCTCTACTCACCCTTTTTCCATATAATAAAGAATAAAAATTCCAAAATTGACAACTAATCTAGAAAATAAAATTTTTCATTTAAAAAGTATATATATAAACTAAATATGTAATATAATGAGAGAAATATGTAAGTAGATAAAAATCAAAATCAAAATGAAATGAAACTAAAGTACCATGAACAATCAAAATGAAAATGCAAGAAAGAAATATGACCTACCTAGTTACTTGGGGACTGGGACTTGAAGAACTCAAGTGCCTTGAATGTAGGTTCAAAGAAGAGATCCATCTACTGGTAATGGCATATTTCTCCCATCCAAGGTTTTCAAGTAGTATTTTTATTTCTTGAACTTCTTCTTGATGATGTAAGGGCCAATCCAATATTCATTATCCTTTTGATCATATTTAGGATTTCTATTCCTCTTATCCCACATGAATGCAACACTTCCTTCATTGTAGTTGATGTAAGGTATATCCTCGATGTAAGGATAGGAAGGAGGTTATGCATTTATTGCATATTTAATAGCCTTATAATGTTCTTTATATTCTTTCTTTAATATATTAGTAGGCCTTGGTTCTTTCCCTTGTAAATTCACAAGCTTCTCCTTGTATTCATCTATCCTTGAGAATAGCATATATATGCAATCTTCTTGTGTAAAAGGAAAGTCCCATGGATCATACTCTATGATCTGGAAGGGTACATCAAAGTCACACTCACTAGTGTAATTAGGATTTATGGTATCCATCACATGCTTCTCAACCCTCTCCCGACTGTATAGAACCTCAAAAGTACCATCCCTCATGGGAATATGTGCGTGGGTGAGATCCATACTAATAAATCCCCCAAGAGTAGTAGACCAACTTCTTGAAAAAAGAATTCCCCAAGCATCTAGAATGTGGTAATCACCATTATGTTCATAATGAGGCTAATATTAGGAAAATCCAACAAATAAACTTCAATGTCTTGCACAAGAATGTAAGCCTTGATTTTCTTGGAATCAATACCAATCACGACTTTTTCTGGAAAAACCCTAAAAAACTGTTGAATTTAAAATGCTCATAACTTCACTTCCTGGACTTTGTTTCGGCTGATTTTGTTTTTTTAAATTGGGTGAAATTGTGAGAGGAACTCAAATCTATAATTGGTTTGGGAAAATTCGGCCTCTAGCTGCTACAGAAATTAAAAAAAATCGCGCTGTCGTCCACGGAAAAAACCCTGAAAATTTGCATATTTTAAAACTTCAATATCTTGACTTCCCGGACTTTGTTTCAGACGATTTTTTTTTTCAACTTGGGTGTTTTTATGAGAGGAAATCATATCCACAAGATTTTTCTGCAAAGGTTTCACACAAATATACCAAAAAAAAATGGAATATTGCGGCTCTCCTTTTTTTCTCCGAAAAACAAATTTGCAAAAATAAAAAATATTTGCCCACAATGTCTACCAAGGAAAGTGCTCTGATACCACTTGTTAAGTACCTGAATATATCTAGAAATATAATCACCAAAAATATCAAACGCAATATATCCACCAAGCAAGATAGAATAAACCACACTTTATTATTACCAAACCCTTGAGGTAGGGCAACACCATACAATGGATCCTATTATGGAAGGGATCCTCTCCTGTTCACTTACCTCTTCAAGGGGGAAACCTCCTAATGAGCTTCAGCTCCAAATACAATACTTATTTTCATGTTCCATTACATTGCTTGAACCCCTTTATATATTTCTACCATCACCTAAGAACATTCTAGAGGAGGAATCTTCTAGAAGTAGAACCTTCTAAGAAGTCCTCTTACATTTATTAAATATAACTACCCATTTATTATATATAACTACCATAGTGGGTCTTATTTAATAATATAGTGGACCTAGTCCACCTTACATTGAATGGCCTCTACTATTATCACTATAGGCCCTATGGGCCCCACCACTACCTCTCTAGCTACCTTACATTCGGGTTGTATTTAAGTCGAGTTGTTCCATCACCTTCTGGGACATCACATTTGTTAAGGCCCTATAATCCAACATACAAATTTTCAAGAGAAGACAATTTACCCCCAAAGATAGATAGAAGGGAGGGTTAGTATCCCCTTTCCAGTCAAGATACATGGTATTCAAAATTGTGGGAGGATCCTCCTTCTTGGTTGGTACTTTTAATAACTTCAAAAATTATTTCCTCACAAAGGGATTCTTGCACATCTTTATCACAAGGATCGTCATATTTAACTTTCCAAACATGGTCAACATGTCTATGTTTAAGTGAATCTCCTCTTCTACTCAAGTTGGTTTTGGAAGAAATTCACAGACTAGAGGTGGAGGTGGTGGAACCACCTTATCTACATATGGAAGAGGAACTTACATCTCTGTATGAAGTGGAGTGGAAGGCTATAGCAGGGGAAATGAATACTTTCTTCTTCTTTCATATGCCAACATTTCCTTTCTCCTCAATTCCTTTCTTTGATCCTCTGTTAACTGATTTAACACTCGGAGTTTTCCTTCTCTAGCTCCTCTTTTTCTAACTTCATAAATTTCTTCCTGAGTAATATATTCTTCTTGGAAGTTACATATCATGTCCATGAAGTTCATACTATATGAATATTCTTCATCACATCAGGGAAATTCATCCCCCCAATGAAGTTCTTGACATGGAGAAAACCACAATGTTTCTTATCTGTTGACAATTCAAATCGGGTTCAATTTGTCAGGAGCCTTTGCCTCTTGTTGAGGGTTTGGCTTCCAACCTATGGCATCCCTCTATTTTCTAGTAAATTTAGGTCTAAGGGAAAATTGATTTCTTTCCACAATGGTCAATCAACCCATGATTTGATTATGAGTTTGGACAAACAAAGCACTCATCTGGTCAATCTTTTGAGTCAAGAGAGAAATTGGATCTAGTGTATTGCTACTGGAAGCTTTGGTCTTTGCTTCTATATTGGCATGAGGATACTGAAAAGGGTCAAACTTTGAGTCAATAAGATTTTCTTCAATCTCTGCACTATACTCTTTGGCTTGTGCAAAACTAGCAGGTGTCTTAACCTTCAAGATGAAATGGAATTTCCCATCAAAAGCATTCATATAAAGGAGACGAACAATTTCTTCTAGCGGACACAAATCCTTCTAGATTTGGTTGTACGATCTGTCAAACCTTTTGTCAAATTCACTTAATTTCTCAATCTCCTTGTTCTTTATTTGATTGAATTGAGCCACAAGAATCTCATTTTACTTCTTTGTTGTCCATTTTTTTTTGAAATACTTAGTGAAATATTCATATGATGATACATGGTTATCAAGAAGTCCCCTGAACCATCTTTGGGCATATTTAGTGAGTGATGAAGCTAGTAGCCTCATTGTTATGTCTTCATGTTCTATTTGTTCATTCTCCATATCTTAACCCATGACATAGAGATCATCATAAACTATGATCACATTATTCCCCAAGACCTTTGGCAACCATTTATGAGACTCTTTTGGCATGGCATTGAGATATCTAAGAATAGTTTCCATGTTTAAGTTTTTGTAGAGGTATTTTTCCTAAGGGTGAGCCATTGGAAAAAGTGGAAGGTTACCTTGGAAAAGGGTTTTGACAACGAGAGATTTGAGAGGAGGCCTTCTTCGGTAAACCTTATAAGGATTGAATCTTCCCAGGGGAAAAGTCTTATGGTAAGGTGAATTTTTGGATGGTGCAGTCATCATATGAGCTTCAAGAAGAACTCATCAAAGGTGGAAGGGTAACGTCCTTCAAGTGGAATATCTAAGCAAGATATGGGTGAAGGATTTGGGATGGAATATTTCCAATATGTCGTTAGGGAATGAAAGAGGATTCAAAATCCTCCCCGACAATGATGCAAAAATGTTATTGCTCAAACTGTAGGTTGGGAAAATCCTAACCCAATCCATCATATGGTCATAACTATGGGAGAATCTACCCAATGTCACCTTAGATAAACCCTCCCCTCACTTTAGTGAAGGAGAAATCCAACATAAGGGGGGAATCCAAGGTGACCATAGGGAGAAATGAAATGGAAAGTTAGGTTATGGAAGTGATACCCCTATACGTCAAACCACTAAGTGGAGAATGGATTGGAAACGAGTCTCAGAGATGGTTAATGATTACCAAGTGCTTGAGTACTTGTGGAAGATAGTTGTACCTTCCCGAGACACGAGAAGAGACAAGTATACAAGATCAAAGATTAAGTCGACAAACAAGTTAAGATTTTTTTCCCAACCTACAAAAGTAAACAAGATTATATATCAACAAGGAATAAATCTAATTACTACATATTTAACCACTCAAAGCATCAAAGATTTATTGAGAAATGAAGCATAAAACAAGTAGATTAATTCTCAATACTTTAGAAAAAACTTAAGTGGTATTAGAGGGTTGTTGTATGAAGTTTTTGCAGTATATTTGTAGTAGACAAGTGGTTGTAGAAAAAAGTTTCTACAATAGTGTGAGTTTCAATCACTAAAACAAGAAAGTAATCTGACAAAAAGTTCACCAATTAGTAGTAGAAACATAGTGATGGCTTACTACCAAATTTCCACGGTTGAAATGCAAGTTAAATTTAAAGATATAGAGTGATTTCTTGCAGCCATAATGGCTATAGAATTTATTTAGTTATAGCTCAAATTATATTAGGCCAATAAAGACATCCTAGAGGCTTTAGCAAGCTTAAAGCATAAATAAAATATTCCAACTTGAAGAAGATCAATATCTGTCTAAATTATGTCTATCAATGCAAGTAATTTATTTCTCCAATGCAATAAATTATTAGTTCCTTTCCAAATGGGTTATGGATTCTTCTTGTATTAAGTTAGGACTACTAAATCTCAAGTGGTGTAATCCCTTTTACTCCCTCGAGATAGCAACCCTAACAAGGTAAATTCTAGGAGGGTGTAATCCCTTTTACTCCTAGCAAACTTTGCAATAGTTTTTTCAATAAACAACAATAATAAAAATTGGTGGAGGGTATATGTCCTTATACTCCTCCAAGGATCTAGCCAATAACAACCATGGAACAAGAAAAAAAACCTAACAAAGTGGATATTTTCCTTACCAATTCCAAAAAATGCCAAGACAAACCCTAGTTACCAAGAATTCATAATCACCAAATAAAGAGAAATAACCTCCAAGAGATAGCACACCACTTCATTCCATGAGACAAGAGATAAACCATATCACAAGAGAGAGATAGAAAATTAATTTTCCCAAGAGGGGCGCAAATTTCATCCAAGTAGTCTACTCACAATGGGAGAGTAATGATAAAAATGAAATAAAAAATGATCCTTATTTATACAAAACTACTAAAAATTATTTTTCCACTTAACTTAGGGTAAACCACAAAATAAAGGAGAAATTTCCCTTTATTTTTCCCCTTTGCAACATCAAATTCAATTTTCACATGAGAAAAGCCCTAAAAAGGAATGATGTCATCCCTTATAGGGAAATATTTCACACTTTGAGAAAGTCATTTGAGCTTGGAGATGAAACATTGGGCCTCTAAAGGCCTCTTCCTTGTGCGCTAGGGTATCTTCCATCAAGCTAAGGCTTATCTCCATCAAAATGGTTCCAGTTGTCAAGCCAACACTACCACAACCCAAACTCTAGCCCCAATAATACATCAAACCCCAAGATGTAGTGCTCTAGCCTCCAAAGGAAAGTCATTGGGGTGATGAAGGGATAGGTTAGCTCATCCAAGGTGTCTCTCAAGTCTCCAAATTCTGCCATCATCATCTGGTGTGTGGGCCATGGTATCCAACCTGTGGGATTCATGCCCCAAGGAATCCCAAGATAGGCTTGTTCCTCCAAAATTGTCCACCAAGCAAGGTCTTGAAAAGATAATGAATACTCCCTCTAAGGATCTCAAGTCAAACGTATCATAATAAGTAAATCAAATCAATAAAATATTCACCTAAGCATGTGCATCAAAACCACCTCATCCAATTAAACAAGTGCTCAAATACCTTATGCAACTTACCGAGTTTAGGTATGGGAGGGTTGACAAAGTGATCTATTGGGTGAATCATTCCCTAATTCAAGGAGTGTGTAACATCCTGAGCCACCTACTAGGATATGCCACTTAAAATTTAGAACTATGATATTAATTTAAATCATAAAAATACTCTGCAAATGCAAAGATTCATACAAAATAATAACAGAAAAATGCATGCAACATACACATGAAAAAACATGAAAACAAATGGATAAATATTAATGCAACACATGAATTAACAAAAATTGACACTAATATTTGATTAAAATAACACCAACTACGCATAGACCTTCCACGTTCCTCCCAGCTTTAGACCACACTACTCATAACTCTTAGTAGTGGGTCACCCCCGAGATGGGACTAAACTCCACCTGGGTAAAGGATTTCCTAACCAGGATAAGGTATCCAAAACATCAGGAAACACATTCACAAGTGCCAAATCAAACTAATAGCGTACAATCCATCATTCCCCACATGATTGTACCACCCCAAGAAGTCTTCCCCTTCTCTTCTCAACGATCCATCGGTTTCCCCACTTCCTTTCCAGGGCTTCAGATATATATCGAACATGAAGTCTCAGAGCCCTGTAGCTACAGTTTGGCACCTTCGAGAATAAATTCCCAACAATTCTCTCACCTGGAGAGAATTCTCACGGGCATAACAATCTTCTTCTTCAATATCCTATGGGCCTAACAACACGCTTCTTCATTCCATCTCCAAATCTAACCAGGGTATTGTTGAGGGGTCCTAAATCCCTTTAACTCAACAGTAGGAACCAAACCTGCCATTGAGGCCCAATTAGACTCTTCAACGTTTGATAATGGAATGGTTCTCCAGATCTTGTGATCCAAAAAAATAATCGATGAGCTTTACATAGTGATTCACATGATCTCTTCTTGTGAAAACTCCTCCTTGAGTTTGAACATTCTCTTTTTGTATTTTCTCTTATAGGTGGGTCTGATAAAAGATAGGTGTTGGTATAAACTAGCTGGGTAAAAGAAAAGGAGGAAAATATTAACTACTAAAGAAGGTTGAGCTCAGGATAACCCTTGTGCTCAAGCATGCAGACAAATATTTTCACACCTACGAAAAGCCAAGTACTAATACATCAACTTGTTGGTATTTCAATTATTGACTAAGATGCAATTATCGAAAGAAAACATACATGCAATAAAATGATAGCAAGAAAATTAGTTTCCTTATCTCTAATCACTAATCACTATTGGAACAGGTGCAGAACCAGGGTTCAACACTTCAAAAATGCACCAACAAAACCCTAGCTATCGGTCCTTTCGGCAACACCTACGAAGTAGGTGAAGTCTCACCTAAGGTACAAGCAGGGAGGGTTGCAGGACTCATGTGTCTACAACCAGGTTGGGATATAGATATGTGATTACAATACTTAACAGATCACTTAGCCAACAATATGCAATAGTTCATGAGTCTCACTCACATCGCAGATTAAACCCTAATAACAGATCAATGTAGTAGCAACCTGTTGAATTACTGAGAGGGGGGGTGAATCAATAATAGACCAATTTAATCCCTTTTAACCATATAATCCAAGTGTTATATCCATGAATCATTTTCATCTAATAAATGCAGAGTAAATAAGAAATTAAAAAATGAACAAACATACACATACACAGTACACGGTGTTTTACATGGAAACCCAAATCGAGAGAAAACCATGGAATGCTTTGGAAGCACCAACTTTCTTTTTTTTCCAGCTGCAACTGGAAGGAGGCTCCAACCCCCTAGTTTCTCAGGCTACAACCTGAGGGAAGCTCCAATTCTCCAATTCTCTGTCTACAACCAGAAGGAGGCTACAATCCCCTATGTTCTCCGGCTACAACCGGAAGGTGGCTACAACCACCTATCATTGCCCCATCCTACCACCCTGAAGAAGAAGTAGAATGATGGAACCATTTTCAACCTATCACTGTGATATATACCATTCTAAACCTATACCAATAAATCTAAAGCATGCATCAACCTGTACCTCAAACAGTAATCAACATGTACCTTAAACAAGTGCATCAACCATGCACCCTGTACCGAATAACATGTAATCAACCTATACCATAAACAAATGCATCCAACCATGTACCAAGTATGTACCAATAATTTGTCAACTACTCATCAACTATGACTCATCAATATGTACCAATATCATCAACTATACACCTCATGTATGTGCCAACTCATCGACTACTTGTCTCAACCAGGTACTCCCATGTACCTCAACCAAAATCCCTCATCAATTTCATCATCAAAATATGATTTGTAGATTTGTAATAGACCTAGTGTATATAATCACATTCCTTCAAACCTTTCTTAACTTCAACAACAAGAAACTAGCATTTTCATCAAACTTTGTTTCAGTCTCACATGCCTAGTTTTGGATTAGTCAACAACCTTAAATTCAAGTAATAATAACTTTGTACCTATATTGTATAAAGATATGAAACTGATACACAATGTTCTTCAATGTATTTTATGCAATTCCTCTAGGTGTCACTACTAGGAACCTCTTAGAAAAGGCGTTATAGCAAAAATGTTATACCTTGTTGAATTATAGCTTATTCAAGAGAGTGACCTTGTAGAGCATTCCCCGCATGGAATATTTGTTTATTTGATCTCAAAATGTTAAAAATAATACGATAGAATGTACCCTAACCAAAAAAAATTGTTTCATAGAATTTGGATCTGTTATGAATAAGTTATGACATTTTTACTCGAAACACCTATTTTTTACTAGTTTTAGGACTACCCACAAACCCTATTTTCCACAGAGTGTAACTCCAAAAATACAATGAATCACAAGATGAATTTTTCACCACAGATACTTGGATATGTGTTCGTGCTCGAATCGTCGTCGGGTGAGCAAGAATGGGAGCACTAGCATGCCCTGTTGGGCTCAGCAAGGCAGAACAGGTTTGCTGTGGATCAAAATGGGTTAACAGAGAATAGAAAACCAAATGAAATAAAATCTACCTA
>ML808553.1:131715-196539 GCA_009831015.1 Picea engelmannii | reverse complement strand
AGTGTTCAATGTGGACCGCCTTCGGCCCTACTTTCCACCTCTACTAGACACATCCGACATGGCAGAACAACTCACACCAACAGAGTTAAATCTAGACTGCATGGAACAAGCCAAAACTGATCAGATCATGGATACATAGATCAAGCACACCCGAAAACCAAGGATACCACTATATCGAGTTGTCAAAGCAGGACAACTCCTTCACCAAGGCAAATGGCTCACTAGGGACCAAGTTCAGCAGAAGTTTCCTCATCTCATGGAGGAACCCAATGCAATGGGGACCATTGCTTCCTAACAAGGGAGGATTGATCCAGGTGGATATCGGTGGCCACCCAGCTTTTCCGATTGGCTCAAAATAGTTTTCTGGCATTTTTGGCAATTTACTATTTTTAGCAGGTTTTAACTTCCGGGGCCATTTTGAGGGCCTAAATGAAGGTTTTTTGAGATAGAGGTTCTCAATGATAGCCAAAGGCATGATTGATCCCCCAAAATGAATCTCCTCGATGATACCTTTCCAACGAGCTATCACACGCCTAAAACAGAGATCGTATGCAAAAGTTACGACCCCGGGAAGTTGATGTACTAACTTACCTAAACGGGCCCCACATGACTTTTGGCGCTTCATCTCCTAGGGTTAGGTTTTTGGATGTCTATTCCTTTTGGAATTCTCATCTATTGTAAAAAGGCCTCTAGAGCCTCATTGTAATCATCTTCTCACGGATGCGAGTAGCAGTCACATCTCTTCTCAGAGATAAGCTACCAGCGCCCTAGCTAGTTTATTTCCATTCTATCTGTAAGCATATTTCAGTCATTTGTTATTAATGAAATGAAGTCTTATTTCCGCTGCATCTCTGCGTTTATGTGTATTTCTGTATTTCATTGTGTTCCTACATAAATTCGGATCATCGCTGGAAAAGAAAAAGTATTATATGAACTCCAAGTAGAGTATCTAAAGTGGGGCTTAAAAATTCTTTCACCTCACCTCATAAAATTTTTCAAGAACATCATACAACCGAGGTTCCCCATAGATTGGAAAACTAGTATGGAAATACCTCTTTTCAAGAGTGCTGACGTCAATAATCCCTCCAATTATAGAACCATAATGATAAACCTCTTGTTTGCAAAGTTATTTGGAAACATGTTAGAAAATAAAATCAGCAAGTGGGCAAAAGAAAGAGATAAACATGCTAAAGGGAAAGCAGGTTTTAGACCTAAACATTCCATAGTTGATCATTGTATAACTTTAAGGAACATCTTTGAAAAAGTTTGGGAAAAAAAGGAAGAAGTTTTTTGTTGCTTTGTTGATTTAAGAAAAGCCTTTGACACAGTTCCTAGGGATAAGCTTTGGGGTAGAATAAAGGAACTCGGGGTTCCTACGCATTTGAGAGTAGTTGTTCATAGGCTGTATGCAGAGGTGAAAGTCAAAATTCGAACTTTAACGGGCATTTATGAAATTTTTAGAAGCGATATCAGGGTCAAGCAAGGTTGCCCATTGTCTCCTAGCCTTTTTGGGTTGTATATTGATAAGCTTGAAGAGTGGCTAAATTCACAAGGGGGTGATGGTATCCAGTTGGGAAAGTTCATTGTAAGGCTTCTTTTGTATGCAGATGACCTTATATTGATTGCTAAATCAGATCTTGGTTTGCAAGAGCACTTATGTTGCCTTGAGCATTTTTGTAGAAGGGTGGGGATGCAGGTCAATATTAGTAAAACGAAAGTAGTGGTTTTCTCTAACAAAAGAAAACATAACCAACATAAGTTCTACTTTGAAGGCAACATTCTGGAAGAAGTTGCAGACTACAAATACCTTGGAATCAGGGGTGATTTTAAGGATGGAAATTTATTTTAGAATGTAGAAACCTTGGAAAATATTACTAATCCTTCATATGCCAACTTTAAATGTTTGGCGATATTTTTGTAAAAATATTTAAATTTCTAAGGATTTTATATAGTTTTTATAAATTTTTGGCGATTTTTAAGGTAAAATAATTTTATCCTATAGAATTTTGGCGAATCATTTTTAAAATAGTGAATCTCATTTTTTGAAAAACCATGGAAAATTAGCCCATGAGCGAAATTTAGCCCCTGAAATCATCCATGCTTGGAATTAACTTCAACAAAAATTTAAGTTTGGATGGTTGTACAAAAGAAAAGAACTTTAGGGGGTTGGAAATCATTTTATGCTTTTCAAAACAGGTGTAGAGAGGCAGAGTTGTGAGACTGGAAAACCACTCTAACACTTTTTGGGTTTCTAGTGATTCCGGTGATTCTCTATGGTTGTGAACTGTGGGCTAGTAGCACAACCGAGATGCAGTTGAAACAAATTGAGAAAATTCAGAAGCGTTTGATTACAAACAATTTCAAAATTAAAAGTGCAGTTCCTTATGCTATCCTGTTAAGTGAAACATGGGCTTCTCCTATTGAAGCAATTGCTATGGTGCGAGTCATATGGTATTTAAAAAAAATTGATAAAATGGAAGAGGATATATGGCCTAAGGTTGTGTTTAGTGACAGATTGTGCAAAAGAAAAAAGACTTGGATGCAGAAAAATAACAATTGGTGTAGTAAATGACGCATTTGCTTGAGCATTTGTCCTACAAATAGTAAAGAGATAAAAAAAATTGTTATGGATAAGTTCCACAAACATACTTGGGAGAAAGAGCTAGGGATAAATAAGAAGTACTACATTGAAGATTTTAACCACACTCATAACCATCAACAAAAGGAATACATAGGGGGCAATATTTCTTAGAGATCTAAAATTCTTATTGCTCAATTAAGGACCAATTCTCATCAAATTCATTTTGAAACAGGGCGTTGGAAAAGGCCAAAAGAATTGTGGGAGGAAAGAGTATGTATTTTGTGCTCTTCAGGAAAAGTGGAAATAGAAAAACATTTCATTTTAGAATGTGAGGCCTTCAAAGACAGCATGGAAAATTATGCAGGCATTATGGCAGCTAGTTCTTGGGATAATCTATTCAGCAAAGAGTTTGTCGAGAAGTTGGGAGTGGTTATTGTAAAAATTCACAGGAAAAGGGCCAAATACAAAAGCCATATGGAAAAGCAACCTGTCCCATAGGTTGTTTTTAGCCTCGTGTACGTTAAAAATACTTTCTTTCTTTCTTTCATAAATGATTTCTTTGGCGTTGTCTTTACATAATCTTAAAAGAAAATTAATGCTCCAATACATAAATGATTTGTTTTGGGGTAAGTGTCAGGTCAGGGCATGCAATTTGTATGTTGTCTTACCTAATCTGGGTTTAGTCTTTTGGTTTGGTTTGGTAGGGCACTCCGACCTAGGGGCATAACTATTTTAATACACTTGGATAGGTGGGTTTTTGTCACACCTATTTGGCAATCTACTACTTTTTATTTTATTTTTTTACTTCTTTATTTTTTTACATATTATTGACAATTGACTAATGAATATGTATGTATCCCATGGCAATATTTGTTCTATCAATTTTTTTACTTCTTTATTTTTTTACATATTCTTGACAATTGACAAAAGAATATGTATGTATCCAATGACAATATTTGTTCTATCAGTGTACGCTTTGAGGAAGCCATGGAATTTGTTTCTAAGCATTAAAGTATTATGAGAAAGACTTGCCCTGTCATGGGTCTAAAGAACTTTGTGCATTAGAACCTGGAATAACCAAATTTGTGTTGATTAATTTAGATATTCAATTGAGAGCTTATAAAAGAATAAATATTTCTAAGAAGTATGCATGCCATAAATATTGTCTTTGACAGGTCCTCCAAACATATGGTTGTGAATAAGCATAATAGAATCTTAACACAGTGCAACAAATAACCTTTGAAATCTGGTCTATTACCTCTTTGCAATAAACTTAGTGTTACATGTTAGTTATAACCTCAACAACGTGTGAATGCCAGTTGTTCTGGCCACCAGTACCATTCATTAGGATTCCTTTTAGGTTCTTTATTGTCTTGATTTGATCAAGCTTATTTAGCTCAGTTGTTTTCCCTTAATACAATGCTGCGCTCTCCACATTCTTTTTCCCTACCCATCTTCTTTGTATTATCTTCTTCATTTCTTATTTTGTCATGGTATCAGAGTGCATGAGGTAAGACTCTTCATAGATCTTGGAGAGTAGTTCTCTTAAAAGAACGTTGGAGACATCACACTGTGTGAAGAAATACCTACAGAAGGACGAAGCATTTAAAGATATGTGAAATCCCTTCTTCAAGAGGAAAATACAATTGTATCAGAGGAGAAGCTACAACAACCATTGGATCGGTTGCAGGAATAGATTTGGTCCATTAGATCAAGCTTAAATAGATCAAGGAGTGCACATAAGGAGAACAGATCCCAGTCATCGGATCTGAGCAAGTGGATCAACAGTGTTCGGATCTAGGTAATTCCCATGGTGTTTAACCCTTAGCCTCCTTCGGACAATGGAAGTTTGAAGGTTTTCTATTTTTAGTCGTAGAGGAGATGAGTCTCCCAAAGTCCCGAATTGAATCAGGATTGTCCATTTGCAAAGGACGCATGTCAACGGATCCTAGAGTTGAGAAGGTAAGCCCTTCGAGAGGAAGCAAGTGCTAAAGTTCATGAGAATCCCAAATCTTCGAAGAGATGAGTTAATCCAGGTTGTTGATCCCATAATGCACATGAGGCAGGAGATATTAAGCTCCAGAGGATAGCCACTTCCGAAGAAACTCGGAGGTCTAAAGAAAGAACTCTTGGAGGCCTGAAGCCCGCAGTTCATCTGGACCATCCATCAATGAAGACACGTGGCACCAAATCTCTTACTTTGGAGGCTTAGCACTCCTGAGGGTTTACGTAGCAAAGAAGCTTCTAGATTCGAAGAAGATCTGAACCGTTGAAGGTTGTCGACATGTGTCGAAAGATATGACACTTCATAAGGTTAACACTTCATAGGTTTGTGGTGTTATGTGCCTTAGAACTCCTGAATCATGGGATTCAGAGGTAAATATCATCCCTTGATCTTGTTGGACACGTGGATGAATGATCGACCAGTTCGCTAGTTCGGGGTTCAGGGAGAACATGTTGTAGTGTTGTGTGGGCTCTCAAAGTCCTGAGTTAATCTCAGACGTCGAATCAAGAGGAAACGTGAATGATGATCTCATCACTTCCGAGATTTGTCACTTCATAGGTTACTCCGTGTTAGTAGATGGGAACTCCTGAAGGTCGGAGTCTTGAAATAGATCTTGTTCATTGGTTTGTCGAGGTCTAAGGATCGTTGATCTTTGAAATCACGAAGTCTCGAAGTATTTTGGGTCGTAGATCTGGATGAGTAATTGAGACCATCGATCACTTCACCCGTTCGATTATTTGGAGAAACTTAGGCTTTAATGCATTGAATCACCCGGAGCCCCTAGTGCACAACACTTGGTCATATGAGGATTTAAATTTATTCTTTTCCCTAAAAAAAAATAAAAATTGACTCTCGAGAAAACTCAGATAACTTGATTTTTCCATTAAAGGGTTAGAGTCAATAAACAACTCATCTCAGAGTTATGAATCTGTAAGATATTGTGCTCGGATAGTCAGATCCAGCATGATCCATACCAGAAATCACAATTTTATTTGTAGATCTATTTTTTACAGTTTTGTGATCCTACAACAATTTTTTTTCTTGAATCTGTATTTTCTTTGTGAAAAGAGTAAAACAAAGTCATAAGATTCATATTGAGGATTTGTAATCAACGCATCATTTTGTGTACAAGTGAGAATATAGAATGGTTGATCCACAAGTGTGATCGAATTGGTGAATGAACAACCAAGAAACGTTGTCATGGGTCAACAAAGACGACTCAAGAAGTCCAACAAAGATCTCAAACAAATCTTTAAAGAGAAAAACTAAGAAATGGAAATACATTTCACAAAGACAAATGGAGAGGTTCTAGTTGTACCTGCGAAGCTCACACCAGAAGAAGATCATTGGAAAATTGATGATATTTGGAGCAGGATGAGAATGAAGCTACGATTACCGCCACAGTACAATGGTAAGAATTTTGAATGTTGGTATGTTAGAAAAAATAAATTGTGTCTTGTAGACTATTATCATAATCTACATGATCAAGAAAGGGATGCATTAGCATTGTAAATCATCCAAAAATCCTCGGATGACAGTATGTTTCACAAGGTTGCAACAACAACATATTTGAAAGAAGTTTGGAGTATTCTAGAAACAAAGTACAGTGAAAGAGGGAGCAATTTTTTTTTGAATGTTTCCACTCAAGAGGAAGCATCTATGTTTGAAGCAAATATACTAGAGGAAACAAATGAAGAGGAATCTTTGTCTCAAGTAGAGCTACCAAACGAAACAAATGAGGACACATCTATGTCTGAAGTAGAGCTACTAGAGGAAAAGAATGAATGAGCATATTTGAAATGGATTGAACAATCAATCTATGATGATGATGAATATGGTTCCAATTATAATTTGCTATATCAGATTGACAAGTTGTTTGAGTATGCAAGTGAGTAACTAGAAGAAGAAGATGAAGACATGGATGAAGATTTCAATGAATTTCATTTTGAAACAATATTCATACAATAGAGTTTTGAAGAAATCATATTTTATACTGAGTTAATGCGGAAGAAGTCCGTTGATTATATAGTCCAATCTATGAAGGGAATTGATGATATTTTTCATAGGTGGCACTAGCCCATTGTCAAAGAATATTTTTTTGCAGAAGAAGAAGAAATAAATAGGCATAAGTAGCCTGATCAAAGTCTGAATATGAAGTTGCAGCGACAAAGTAAAAAGGAAAAGCACATAGATTTCAATATCCACACCAAGATGAACTAAATGAACATATTAGAACAATACCGAGTTTGGAAGAAGAGAAGGAAGAAACCTAGATCAAGTGAAAAACTCAAGTTTATTTTTGTTTTTATGTACTGTAAGCCTAGATGAGACATAGACCAACAGGAATTTGCATTTTTTATTTTTTATTTTTTTTAAATCCATTCGGTAAATCCATTTTTTGATTTCCAAATGCAAAAATTAGGATTTAGGGTAAATCAATGTCGATGTTTGTAAATTGTTGAGTTTAAGAGTGTTAGTTATAACCTCAACAACGTGTGACTATACATTGCTAGCTATTCTGGCCAGTTGTATCGGTCGGTAGCATTCCTGTTAGGTTCTTTATATTCTTGATTTGCTGGAAATTATTTAGCTCAATTGTTTTCCCTTAATACAATGATGTCTCTCCACATTCTTGTTCTCAACCTATCTTCTATGTATTATCTTCTCCATTTCTTATTTTTTCATTACAAAGATCTAAAACCTAAATAATGCAAAGACGTATGATAATTCTTACGACTGGATCCATCAATACAATGGACACACTGAGGGAGAACACAAGAATACCCCTTTGCTCTCTTGTGATCCCTGGGAAGAAGAATAATTACTATTGACTAACCCTTTGGTGCTTCAATATCTTTGTAACATTAGTTAACAATAGTTTAGTTAGAGGTAGTTTCTGCTAGTTCAACTACTTTCTATTAGTTCGCAAGGACGGGCTTCATGACCGCAAAATCTAAATTGCACTGTGAATTCTCTTGAGCTTCAGGATTTTCCTTGCATATCCTTCCATGGTGCCCATTAGAGTGGAATGCATTATTTCCCCTCCTTAAAATCTTGAAGTATTTGTTTCGTTCATAGTAAAGCATAGAATGTGCTCCCTTTGGGGCTCTATTTTCTACTAGTGAAGTAGGGACAAAGTGGGTTGTGCCTTTCAATATCCATTGACAATCCAAACAGGCTTATTCATGGGAAAATGTGTGACTATAACAAAAACTACAATTAGTTGTGCCCCTACATGAAACATGTACAAATCTTGGTTTGGTGCTTAACATATTCATATATATAGGCTAACATAGCATATTATACAAAGATAATGATATAACAAACCTAAGAATTTTGAAAAAAATGTTTTTGTGAAGCTCAAAGCATTTTTCAAAGTGAATTTTTTGAGTTGTAAATACTTACAAGAGAAGATGGAAATCAGAACGACATAGAAAACAGATTCCTTTCCCATCTATCTCTTCTGTGTGAAAGATCATCTATATCAAGGCCTTCTCTTTTACAAGCCTCTAATTGAAAAGATTAAATAGAGACAAAATTGATGCAACACACTACACTATTGATGTGTATTCTATTAATATGAACATGTACACTTATACAATATGGGTACAAGAAGTTAAGGAGTTACCAACTCCTCTAATGGTAAAATAACTAATTAACTAGTTACGTAAGGATGTAAAAACTATCACTATCACTATCACAAACTATTAATGCACTAGACTCCCGCTTAAACATAACTTGGTCCCACATTCTCATATTAAAATATCATATTTTTCCACATTCAATCAAAGATTCAAATTCCTCGATTCAAGTGGACTTAATACCACATTCCTCCCATGGCCAGTTCCTTAATCTGCTTGAAACCAGGGACACACAACATGATCACATATTGATCTATGTAGGCCTATGTAGGACTCACTCAATCATGTCTTACAAAACCTAGCGAACACAAATTTCTTATAGAAATGCTTAGAACTTGGACCAAAAACCTTAGACCAAAAAACTTAGTGGAGTGTCTATGAGGGTGTCAGGTACAACCTAACATGCACCCCTCAAATTAGAACATTTCATTTCTTCTTATATTTGCTAGTGATTGAAAAACCAAAATTTAACCCAAATTTTGTTGTATTTTGTTGCATTCAATCTTTGTGCTCTTCTCCACTTTTTTTTATATATTTTTGTATCTTCCTTCTGTTAGAAATTAATTAAACAACCAGTCTAGTAGTTGATAGAGATAATCCTGCAATAAATGCACTGACTTCGGTAAACACTTGAAAGAACCAGAAACATCTGGAAGAAGCAATTCCAGCCATTGATCTTGAAACTAATCAACGATGGAGCTCATCCCACCACTATATAAATACTCATGCCTCTAATGCAATAGACAAGTTGTTTTGTATGTTCTGCGTGTCTCTTTGTGTGTGAATTCTCTGATTTGGTATCAGAGCCAAGAGAGCCGTGAGGGTCGTGTGAGGCAGAGAGGCCTGAGAATCGTGAGCACTGTGAGGTGTGTTGACCTATGTTAAAGAGAAGTGAGTTCTGAGAGTTTTGAGGGCCGTAAGAGCCAAAAGAGTGCTGAGATCTGTCACTATTGTTTTCCGTGAGACAGAGGGCCATGAGACAGAGTTTGCAAAGGAGGTTCATGTCTGCTCTAAACGTGAAGGAGGTTCAGTCAATCAGATTATTTGTTGCTTCATGTCCGAGGGTGAGTTGTGGACTCTTGGGGCTATTGGAGTCCATTCATTCAATTTTTTAAGAGGTCGTGAAGGTGAAGGTATAAGCTTGTAAATTTCAGTAAAAATAATTTTTTTTACATATTTTTTGAATGGCTCGAAGTTTTTATCCTTTTATGGGTGAATGTTGGAAGATTTGGTGAAAGAAGTTCTTTGTATTGTGTAAAGGATGAGAGAAGTTTTTTTTGTTTTAATGGTTGTATTTTGGAAGATGTAAGAAAATAAAAGTTGTTGTGGTAATTTTGGAAGTAGAAAGTAATTTTGTTTTATAGTGGTGGTAATTTTGGTGTTGGATTTAAGTGAATGGAAAGTTAATTTTAAGATATCATTTATTGAAGAATATAATGGTGGTAGTGTGTTAATCTAAAAGGTATGTTTATTTGTAAGGGTTCAACATGTTTATCTTGTGAAGATGAGATGATATTGTGATTGGGGTCACAATTTTAATTATTGATTGGTATAGATTTTCTACATTGGGTTCTAAAAGGCCTAGATCATTTTAAAGTGATTTTAGTGTTTTTTAAAGATGCCAAATATCATGGCAGATTCATATATAAATTAATCAAATAAGTTAGATGGAGAAAATTATGGCGATTGGAAGTTTAAGTTGCAGACGTTGGTGGAAGGATACAATGTTTGGTCGATTGCAAGTGGAGACGAAGTAAAACTAGTAGCCCCAACAACCTCAATTCAAGATTAGGAGCGATGAGAGACTAAAGCGAAGGTGCTATTGAGGATGTCTGTCAAGGACAATATCATCCCACACATTAGGGAATGAAAAACATCCCATGAAACTTGGGAGACACTTAAAGGTTTGTATGAGACGACGAACACAAACCGTGTATCATTTTTGAAGAGTAAGCTTCTTTTAATTAAGATGGAGGAGAATGAAAATATCAGTAACTTTCTTTCTAGAATCAAAGATTTGAAAGATAAGCTAGGAGATATTGGTGAAAATATTTCTAGTACTGATCTGGTCACTGTCACATTAAATGGCATGCTGGATGAATATCAAATGTTCATTACTGGTCTTGCAGCTAGGGAAAAGGCCCCTACTTTTGATGAATTGACAGGTATTCTTCTACAAGAGGAGGAGTGCAGAAATAATCTCAATGGAAGATCTCACAATTCAGATCTGGCATTGGTGGCAAAAGGGAAACAATCCTACGAAGGAAAGTCATGGAGGAGAAATAAAGAAGGAAGGCGACATTCAAAACCAGATAATGGTAGGGCACCACCAAGCACAAACACAAATGTGAAGAAGAATGAAGGATGCTACTACTGTGGTAAGTTTGGAAATTATGCTAAAGATTGTAGGAGGAGGAAGTTTAATGAGTCCAAATATAACAAACATTCATGAAATTTTGTTGATAAAGGTGCCATAGTATGTGATGATTTCAAAAATCTAAAGTTGTTTGTTTTTTATGCTGTTTTATCAACATACATTGATGATGCTAATGCCTAGTTTATTGATTCTAGTGCTTCAATTCATATGTCTTGTAATATGAATTGATTTGATACATGTCATGAAAACATTAATGATGTTCATAAGATCTATCTAGGAGATGATAGATCACATGAAATTAAAGGGTATGGAGATGTATCCGTGAATTTACCTACTGGTGAGGTGAAACAAATCCATAATGTAATGTATGTGCCAGGCATAAAGAAGAATTTAATTTTTGTATCCACCATTGCAGATCAAGATCTAAAAGTTGAATTTGTTAAGTCATAGTGTGTGGTGAAAGACATACAAGATCACTGCAAAATCATTGCAAGAGGATTTAGAGTTGGAGGACTATATAAGCTTTATGTTACAAGGAGGGATCATCAAGCGTTGCCATCCACAACTATGTCAATGGAAGAATTATGGCATCAAAGGTATGGACACCTAAACCATAATGATCTTATGATGCTTCAGAGGAAAGAAATGGTAGAATGTCTTCCAATGTTTAAAAGTGAACATGTTGAATGTGAAGGATATGCATTAGGAAAACAACATAGAAAAGAGTTTCCTATGCACATAGAAAAAAGAAAGCGAGAAATTCTTGAACTAGTGCATACTGATGTTTGTGGACCCATGCAAACTAGATCTCTTGGAGGAGCATATTATTTTCTTATCTTTATTGATGATAGAACTAGATACACTTGGGTCTGTTTCATGAGAAATAAAAGTGATGTCTTTGAATATTTTAAGGAATTCAAGAATATGGTTGAAAAGCAAACAGGAAAGAGCATCAAGATTCTCAAGTCAGATGAAGGAGGAGAGTATACATTAGGGGCATTCATCAGGTATTGCAAAAATAATGGGATTCAACAACAGTTTACAATGCCACATAATCCTCAACAAAATGGAGTAGCAGAAAGGAAAAATAGAACCTTGGTTGAATGTGCTCATAAAAGGTAAAAATCTTTGTAAGGTTTTTGGGCTGAAGCAATTAGTACTGCTGTATATCTAAAGAATAGGATTCCTACAAAAAATTTAGAAAACAAAACACCTTTTGAATCTTTTTATGGATATAAACCAGAAGTGAGTCACTTGAGAATATTTGGGAGTAAAGCATTTGCTCACATTCCAAAAGAAGATAGAAGAAAGCTTGATGCAAAGGCAATCAAATGCATATTTATTGGTTATTGTACATAATATAAAGCCTATAAGATGTTTGATCCTAACAATCATAAGGTGTTTGCAAGTAGAGATGTGTTGTTTCATGAAAATGCAGATGAAGTACGAAACGCATATGATTATGATGTGTGGAATCTACCTAAAGAAAATGAGGAAAATGAGAATGAAAAAGAAGAAGAAGTCCAAGGAGAAGCTCCAAGCATCGTAGATTCTACAATTAGCCATAGCAAGCCTAGAAGAGGTGAAGGAATTCCACAAAGAAGTGAAGAACTAAGGAGGACAAAAAGAGAATCTAAGACCCCGGTCAGGTATAGCGACTATGCCTTAATAACTCAATCTATGAATGTGGTAGAACCTTTAAATTATGAGAAAGATAAAGACCACAAAGAATGGATGGATGCCATGAAGGAAGGATATGACTCTATAATTAAAAATGAAACATGGGAATTGACAGAATTGCCTGAGAAGAAAACCCCCATAGGATCAAAATGGTTGTTCAAATATAAATGTAATGTTGATGGTAGTATAGACAAATACAAAGCTAGATTGGTTGCCAAAGGTTATTCACAAAAAGAAGGGATAGATTATGAAGACACTTTTGCTCCTGTAGCAAAAATGAATACTATTAGATTAATGATTGCATTGGCTACCAAGAAGAATTGGCAGTTGCATCAGTTAGATGTCAAGTCAACATTTTTGAATGGAGAATTAAAAGAAGAGGTTTATCTTGTTCAACCAGAGGGGTTTGTAAAGAAAGGAAAAGAACATCTTGTATGCAAGTTGAAGAAAGATTTATATGGACTTAAACAGGCACCTAGGTCTTGGTATGAGAAAATTGATACATTTTTCTTTCAACAAGGCTTTATAAAAAGTAAAAGTGATCCAACCCTGTATATCAAGAAAGATAGAAATGGTCAAATTGCTTTGATTTCTCTATATGTGGATGATCTTATCATAACAGGAAGTGCTACTGGGATGATTGAAGAGATCAAAATAAAGTTGTCACAACAATTTGAAATGAAGGATCATGGACATTTACATTATTGTTTAGGTCTTGAGGTATGCAGAGAAAATGGAAAGACCTTAATCACACAAGGAAAATATACAAAGGAGGTACTCAGGAGGTTTAATATGAACAGATGTAAGCCAATATCTACTCCATTAGAACAAAATTTTAAGCTCGGCAATAATGATGACTCAAAAGAAGTGGATGGTACTTTGTATCGACAATTGGTGGGAAGTCTAAATTATATCACCACATCCAGGCCAGATATTGCATATTCAGTTAGCATTCTTAGCCAATTTATGGCTAAGCCTCATGAGAATCATTGGAAAGATGCTAAGAGAGTCCTTCGATATTTGAAAGGGACTATTGATTTTGGCATTGAGTATACTAATGATTTTGATGTTGAGTTGACAGGTTTCTCAGATTCTGATTGGGCAGGAGATCCAGATGACAGGAAATCTACTATAGGATATGTATTCAGTATTGGATCAGGGATCGTGTCCTAGAGTAGTAAGAAACAACCAATTGTTTCTTTGTCATCCACTGAAGTTGAGTACAAAGCATTATGCACTGCCACCTATGAAGCAATTTGGCTAAGGAGGATACTTGAATATGTTGGAGAAAAACAAAAAGTACCAACAATCATCCAATGTGACAACCAAAGTTCCATCAAACTAGCAAACAACCTAGTGTATCATGCTAGTTCAAAGCATATTGAGACACACTATCATTTTGTAAGAGAAAAAATAAAGTCAAATGAAATTGATGTATTGTATTACAACACAAATGATAATGCTGCAGATATATTTACAAAGTCTCTTGGGAAGGCTAAGTTTGTAATATGAAGAGATAAGATAGGCGTTGTAAAGGTTGTTTAATTAAGGGGGAGTGTTAGAAATTAATTAAACAACCAGTCTAGTAGTTGATAGAGATAAGCCTGCAATAAATGCACCGACTTCACCGACTTCGGTAAACTCTTGAAAGAACTAGAAACATATGGAAGAAGCAATTCCAGCCATTGATCTTGAAACTAATCAACGATGGAGCTCATCCCACCACTGTATAAATACTCATGCCTCTAATGCAATAGACAAGATGTTTTGTATGTTCTTCGTGTCTCTTTGTGTGTGAATTCTCTGATTTGGCAGTTTGTTGTATCTTATAGCAACTAGGCCTGACATTATGTATGCAGCTAGCCCTGTTTCCAATTCATGGAATCCCCCAAAGATTCTCATTGGAAAATGGAAAAACGAATTATGAGATATGCTGCAGGAACTCTCAATTTTGGCTTATGGTACACTAAATTTGATAGTAATCAACTTTCTGGTTACACAAACAGTGATTTTGCAGGCAACCTAGATGACAGGAAAAGAACATTTGGACATGTTTTTCAACTGGGCACGAACCTAATCTCATGGGCATCAAAGAAGAAACCAATTTTTTCAATATCTTCTGCAGAGGCAGAGTATGTCGTTGCTACCTCAGCTTCCTGTCAAGCTGTGTGGCTGAGAAGAATATTGAATGATATGTCACATACAGAAAATGACCCAACTCCTATTTTCTATGGCAATACTTCAACAATTGCTTTATCTAAAAATCATGTGTTTCACAAGAAAAGCAAACACATTGACACTCGTTTTCATGTCATATACGAGCTAGTTAATAATGGTAATATTGTACTACAATTTTGTGGTTCTCGAGATCAACTTGCTGATATCTTTACAAAGCCACTAGGAAAATCGGTTTTTGATTTTCAGAGACAACACTTAGGCATAATCAGTGTTGATAATTGTAACTGTTGAGTTTAAGAGTGAGTGTTAAATATAATGTAACCTCAACAGGCTGACTGTACACTGCCAGCTGTCTTGGCCAGCTATACTTTCTATTCTTGTTTTTCTTGAGCCTATTTAGCTCAGCTATTTCCCTTTGCATAGTATCTTCTTCATTAACTTCTTCATGTACTCATTTTGTACACTTCTTCATATATTCTAATATACTGTTTTCTGTTCTATTCTTTCTTTCTGCATTTCTTGCTTCACAATTTATCAGGGATTACCATTGTGCGCTGCTATATAGGAAATTCTCACAATGCAACTCAAAGAGTATGTGAAATCAGGATGGGTTGAGAAAGGTTGTGTCATTCAATTTACTGAATACATATGCAATTCGGTACAAAATTACAAGATTGTGATAGTTTTGAATATGGATGTATTGCCAAGATGAAAAGTATGCCAAGCGGGTTGGGAAAGGAGCTTCAGTCTTTACCTCCCTATCGTTCTGGAATATCCTTCTGCTGATGTGCTTGAGTTCGTTGGAGTTTCTACAAGGGACAACAAGTGGTAGTGTGTGGAGGAATGTGTGAGACAAGATATTGGAAGTCCGCCATTATTTGAAGCTGAACCCCAGTGTGCATAAAACAAGGTAAATGGTCAAGATGAGAGAGCCCATATCTAAGAAGTTTTATCCGCCAGTTATGAATAGGAAAAGAGGAGTGAATTAAAAAATATTTTAAGCATAGGGATATTTGGTTTAAATAATTCATATATACTTTAATTTCCCTTCCTATTTATTTTTTAAAAATGAGTTTTACGTGGACGTTTACCATATGCCTTTGTTTTTTAAATAATATTTATTTAAAACAATTCGAGAGGCACACGTTGGAGTTTAGTGCATACCTTGGGGTTATAAAAAATAAATCCTTTATTGTTAAAAGCTTGGTTTTATAAGCTTTGCACCTGCTTGTGATGATCGCATGGAAAAGCAAGAGATGTTGGGCTCTGAAATGGCATTGGAGTAATAGTAAAATCATTGTCACAAATGAATTATTTTTTATTTATTTTTGGATTTGTAAGCAATTATATGTAAATGGGTATATGTCTATAAGACCTAGAAAGGCATGCTTACCCTGGTGAATCACTCACAAAGTCTAGACATAGGCCTAGGTGATAGGAGGGTATTTGTCTCATGAGATTACATGTAATATAGCCTAATTTAAAGGCTTGGTGGAACTCCATTGTAAATGGGCTTGGAGGTAACTGTAAAACTCTTACTTGGCTCTTGATTTGGTACAGTGAATGTTCATGTCAGGTGGAGTGTTGAGACTCTATTGTAAGGTGCCCAGAGATGAGCAGTGAAGGCTCATTTGACAATCTTGGCCGGATTTGGATAACGTTTTCAAATGTTATATTCGAGGTTGAACATTGAAGGTGTTCAGGATCGCAAAAGAAGATTTTTTTGCAAGATCAATAATTCATTGTCTAGTCTCGAAAGAACATCCAAGAAATTGGTACAAGAAGTTGATTCCTTCATGGTGAGCCAAGTTTTGGAAGAAGTGATTGTAAGCATTGTGTTTATGGTACTCACTATCTTGGTGTTTAGATTGTTGACATGCATGGTTAAGATCAACAGGTTGGTTGAGTTGACTTGGACATTTGAGATGAAGGATATGGGAGCACCAAAACAATATTGAGCATAGAAATTCACAGAGACAGGATTGATGGCAAGTTTTGGGTTATCACAACTTGAGTACATGGTAACGATACTCGGGAAATTCAATGTGAATGATGTGAAACTGGTAAAATATTTTTTGGCTTTCCATTATAAGTTTTCTTCAGGTTTGTGTCCAAGTGATGAAGAAGAAAATGTTTATATGTCTCATGTATAGTGTGCTAGTAGAAAGATTGATGATTGCGATGAAAGTATGAGATATTTCACGTGCAGTTGGTGTTGTCAGTGGTCACATGACAAATCTAGGTGGAGCATTGAAATTGGTGCTTCGATTTTGGAAGCACTATTATCACTTATCTTTATCTTGCAAGAAGGGGATGAATGGACAATGGCATGGTATCAGGTAAATTTATTGTCAAGGCGAAGATTGTTGGAATATGACAACCAATTAACCAATTGTGGTTAAAGTGGTTCATGATTTCCTCAACAATATTCTATTGTTGGATTTAGTTAAAACTAATCAGCAAAAGAAGGGGGAACCATTTAATGTAATCAGTTTTGTATAAATGGAGGAGAGGTTGTATAAATATGGATTCCTAAGAATTAGATTGTGAGAAGGGGCTTCAAGCCCTCTCCTGAGTTGTCTGGTAGCCTATGGCTAGTCTGTAATATCCTGGTTCTTTCTTCTAATAGAATGATATTGCCATTGTCCCATGAATGTTTCCCTCATAATGTGAAGGAGGGTTTTACCAGGTAAATTTGTGTTCTCTTGTGTGCATTCTTATCTTGTTTCTTTATGTTGTATTGTTGAAATGAGCTTCCGCTGCACAACAACATAGACCTTTCATATTTTAAAAATATGTCAAATAACTTACTAACTTCTTAATATACCAGATTTAATAAATTCATATTATATCAGATCTCAAATTGACATGGGAGATCTACTAAGAAATGTTCTTGGCATGAATATCCTCTCCGATTAGATATTTGAGCACTAAGGACTTAGTTTATAGAGGTATAGATACATAATGAGGACTTAGTTAGAGAGGTATAGATAGATACACTATCCTTTGAAAAATATTTTTAAATATTGAAACACTTTGTCAAGAGAGGAATTTTTCAAGAGGGGCCAACCTTTGTGCTATTAGCCTTCATTCAAGCTACTTATCCCCGTCTTGGGCCTCAACGTTGGGTTCATCCTATGCATTTTTTCGAAAGATGGAAAACCAGTTTCCACTACAACTTCCAAAAGGTAAAGAAAGTTCATACGGTGGTGTAATATTCGATGATTTTTTTGTATTTGTCCTACTAGGTGAAAGAAATGTTCATCCTCATGTCCTAAATGGTAGGTTTTCACTTAAAAATTTGCATAAATGGTAAAGAAATTCCATGAAATGGTGTAATTCGTGGTGAGGATTTTCCCATATGTTCGCCTGTGTGCATGAATTTTCCTAAGATTGACACATACACCACCATTACAATCATTCAAACAGACACCATCACAAAATCTGTGGTTCGTCAAACATGCAAAGATATCATGCCACCCTATAGGCTATTCAAAATAAGCACAACCACCTTTAATTCCTTCAAGATATTGAACAAAGCAATAGGACCTTTTACCCAATGTTACAAGATTGCACACTGAACTTTGAAACCAGGTTTGTGATCCACCTCACCAATATTCTGAATTTTCACAATGCCTATACCACCAAGCAGTCACCAGACCCAAGCACCTGTCCCAAAGACCAGTCGTAGAAAGATAATGAGATTGATTTAAATGATAGTCAAAGGTACAAGACTGAACACAATTACAAAATCCAGGGAACATTGTCATTGGTCACTTACCAATACTTTCTTTTGCGTGAATATGATGTGATAATGGCAGTCACTTTGTGTCTTCATTTATCCATCAATGTTCCAAGGATTTTCCCCAAGATGGTTTTTTTAAGAAAAAATTGAAAACCTTTGTTATATTCGATTATGAAAGAACATGAATGCAACAACCTCTTTTGCACTTTGCACAACCCCTTATGCAGAGTAATCACAACGATAATTTCCAGCATCTATTCACATATATAGAAATTCATTGGCTTAGTTATTCCTTATGTTCTTATACCTATCTTCACAATATCTATTGACCACCTTAGTTATTCCTTACATTCTTATACTTATTTGTGATTCATATAAGAATCACTTTCTACATCTATGTTCTTATCTTATTCTTCTAGATCAAACTTCATTGAATATCTTGAATTAATATCATATGTTTGTACCTGTTCTTAGGTGTTTATAAATTTCAGAATAAAGAATTAATGTAGTGGAAAAACAATATATGAGCATAGATAACACTAATATCAAAGCTAGCATCTATGTTTAGTGAATTTTAATTGTATTATTATAAAGTTTTCTCATGTTTCATATTGTTTAGTATTCACTGAATATGATTTCATCAAACTTTGTTTCATCTTCATATACAATAGCTAGTGAATAAGTTGCAGTGTTTTTTTTAAGAGAAGTGGAATGAACAAATGTGAATATTAACCATTATAATAAAAATAAGGAAAATTTAAATATTTTCGTTCAATGCAATAACAGACTATAACAATCTCTACTTTCCTAAGTCAACTATGCATGAAATCCTCTAAGGTATCTCTCTTTGTGGGGAATGTAAGAAGGCCCTTCCATGCAGGTAATAAACTTGTAAAACCGAGAAACATAAGAGTATGCAAGTTCATGAACTAGACATGAAAAAGGCTTCATGGGAGTTACTTGTTTTAATTCTATAAGGAAGGGAGTCTTGAATCTAGAACATACACAGAAACTCTGCTCAATGCATTTGCGAAAAAAACTCAATGAAATTCTTCATCACTCAACTCTCAGAACGTATTTTGTAGGTTTTCGGACTGCGTGCTATGATGATAACATTTAAAAAAAATTGTCACGAAATAAACACTCTGTTATTCTTTAACACATAAACTCAGAACAAAACTCAAAAGTACTCATGAATATGTCAACAACCAAAACACTTGATATATATTCAGAACGTGGGCACTACATGCGACGATAAAATACAAGACTACATCGAGCTTCGGCTCCAACGACTTATGCATACTTACAAAAAAACAGAGCTTGAGCTCTTAGACTTCTCAGACTTTTCACAACAATTATTTCTTCTCTCTATCGAATATTACTTTCTATCTCTTTGTATATCGATTACATATAGAATCAAACTTATAAATATGAGGAGAGAGACTTCTTGTAGAAGTAAACTGACTCAAACTTGAGAAAGATAAAGATTGGCTCATTAAACAAGATCTTACTAATACTCTTCCTTTTCGTGTCACACACACTAACGTCTTTGGATTCCATGACAGATAGAGTCTGTGTGAATCTCACAACTTGTAATTAATATTTCCAACACTCCCCCTTAATTATAAGTAGTTGAGTTTACAAAATACAAAATTTACAAGAAAAAATTCAATCGACATGTACTGCGCAGTTTCTGAAATGCATCTCTTGTTAAAGATTTTGTAAATATATCTGCGAATTTTTCTTTAGATGCAAAATGCTAAACAAATTTTTATGTTACTCACAAATTCTCTCGTAAAATGATACCTTGTATCAATTTTCTTGATTTTCTTTTGAAACACATGGTTTCTTGACAACATGATGTCATAGTGGTTGTCACAAAGTACTGTAGTTGGTTCCTATTGTTCCTGTAACAAATATTTTAACATTCCTCTCATCCAAACTGCTTGAAAATTTGTGCTTTTAGTCGCGACGTACTCATATTCATCGAAAGAAAGAGTCAAAATGGGTTTCTATCTTGATTCCCATGATACTATACCTATTCCAAAATGTTATTTGTATCGAGAGGTATTTTTCCTGTCATCTATACTTCCTACATAATTACTAGCAGTGTATCCAATAAGTCTAAAATCTTATGAAGTAGAATACATAATGCCAAAATATTTTGTTCCATTCACATATCTCATAATTCTTTGACCTTCCTTCCAACGAGATTATTTTGGAGTTCCCATGAACCTTTAAATCAGGCTCACTCCATACATAATATCATAACTTGTTGCTTTCAGATTCATAAGGATTCCTACCAACCTTTTAAATAGTGTGGGATCCATCTTATATCCTTCATCTTCCTTGATTAACTTCAATCATGTTTTGACAGGTGTTGGAGCTTCTTTGGAATTTATCATGTTCAATCTTTTCAAAATTTCATGAGAATATTTAGATTGTGAAATAAATAGACCATCTTTGTATTGGTGAACTTCAATACCCAAAAATTATCTCATAATCCCCAAATCAGTAATTTCAAACTCATCCTTCATGAGTCACTTAAATTATTCTATGGAAAAATATTCTGTAAAACTCAAATCATCTACATATAAGAAAATAATTAACATATAACCCTTTTTATTTGCTTTGATGTAAAAATTTGGCTCACATTCACTTCTCTGAAATCTATTTTGAGTAATATAGGAATCTATGCGAGTGTACCAAGCTATGGGAGTTTTTTTTAATCCGTACATTTCCTTCTTCAATCTGTACACTTTGTTTTCGTGTCATGGAATCTCGTAGCCTTATGGTTTTTCCACATACGCTTCTTCTTCTAAATTTCCATTTAAAAATGTTTAATTTACATCCATTTGTTCTTCGCAACAATGGAAAAGACAGTTTTGACTGTGTCCATGCACATAACTGGCACAAATGTTCCATTGAAATCAATTCTAGGTTGTTGTGTAAAACCTCTTGCAACTAACCTTTCCTTGTTCTTCTGCACATTTCCATCTGCATCTTGCTTGGTTTTATAAATCCACTTGACACTTATCACATCCTTTCCTTCATGTACATCTACCAATTTCCATGTTTGATTGTTCTCTATGAATTTAATTTCTTCATCCATGGCTTGTTCCCATACATCATATTTGACAACTTCTTCAAAAGTTAATGGATCTTCTATTTGTGAAAACAGAGCAAAAATTGAAAAATACATTCATTGTGTCAAAATTATAGATGTCACACATGTAAGTTTTAAACCTGCAAAGTAAAGCAATGCATGTAGATTCTTAAGAAAGACAAAAATTAATCAATCGCTCATACACAAAGTACACAGAGATTTTATACCGGAAACCCTCAACCGGGAAAACCTTTCTTATATTCATTATATCGAATTTCACCATTCACCATGGGATCGTCAGACTCATTTGTTGTATCTCACGCGCCCACACACACACATGCAAATAATATAACACATACTCAACAACACATAATTTTTGTGTTCATTTTAAACAAACTTGCTAATGTTGGATCTCGAGATGTAGAACTACTTGTATTGCTTGCCAGAGTTTGTTGCACTCTCTGTGTGGACTACTCACCTACAGATATAGTTGGAGTAATTGAGTTGGGATTTGGGTCCAAGTTTCAGGAGTAGAAGGAATTGTGCACTAACTTATACATGGTGTTTGAAACATTTCATTCTTTGTTTCATCATTCCCAATAGCATTAATAATCCTGATTGTCCTCTCTATGATTCCATCCCATGCTTCATTATCCACAAAATGAACATCACGACTTATTGTGAATTTTATTGCAATAGGGTCGTACATTGTGTATGATTTTGTATCTTTAGAATATCCAACAAATATGCATTTTTTCCTTTGGTTTATAACTTATTTCTCAGCTAATCTGGAACATGTGCATATGTGACATAACCAAAAAATTTCAAGTGCGTCGCATTATGCTTCATCCTTGTCCAAGCTTCTTGAGGAACTTTGTTTTTCACACTCTTTATCAGAAATTTGTTTATGATGTATACTTCAGTTTCTATTTTCTCAACCCAATACTCATTTGACAAATGTTTGGTTGCCAACATACTGCAGGCCATCTCCATGATCGTTAAATTCTTCCTCTTTGTGACACCATTCTTCCACCATTATTTATAGGACCGCTATTGCATCCACCTCTAGAAAAACTCCTTCCTTTTCCTCTAGATTTATCTCTCCCCCTTCCTCTTCCACAACTTATGGATGACTGCGCGGAAAATGCATTTTCTAATGACATATTTGACCTATTAAATATGTGTTCATGATTAATGAGGGAAGTTTGCAACTCATCTAGACTAAACTGAGTCAGATCTATGTTCTCTTCTAAAGTAACAAAAAGGGTATCAAATGTATGAGGAAGATTCATAAGTACCTTCTCAACAACCTTTATGTCTTCTATGGTTTCTCCATGAGACTTAATCTGATTTCTTAGGTCAGTAACATGGGTGTAAAATGAATCTACTGAATCTGTATCTTTCATTGATAGAGTTTCAAAATATCTTCTAAGAATTTGTAGTTTTGAAGGTTCCACATAGCTATTTTAGACTATCTCCCATACATATTGACCCCTAAATAAGGCCTTCATGGTCAAGGACTACAACTCATAAATTTTTCTTGTAAAAGTGGGAGGTTGTAGATTTGAAGTAGAAGCCATATTTTCAACTTACAATAGAGTTGTTTCTCTTGAAACTTACTTTGATAAAAATTACTCTAATCAACCTTCTCTTATCAACCTACTATGATACCAGATCTCAGATCTACAAAGTGAAGAAAAAATCTGCCCAACACAATTTCAAAGACCACATAGTGAAATTCGTCGTCACTGAACTCTTAAGACATACTGCACAGTTTCTAGACTGCACAAAACATTGTGCGTTATGATGATAACACTAAACAAAACAATTTTGTCACGAAATAAAAAATCTGCTATTCTTTAACACATAAACTCAAAAGAGAACTCAGAAATACTCATGAATATGTCAACAACCAAAATACCTGATATATATTAAGAAATTGGGCATTGCCCATGATTACAAATTACAAGACTACGTTGAGTTTCTGCTCCAATAACTTATGCAAGACTTACAAAAATCCAAAACTTGAGCTCTCAAACTTCTCAGACTCCTCACATTTGTTGCTTCTTCTCTCTATTGAATATTACCTTCTATCTCTCTGTATATGAACTACCTATAGACTCAAACTTATAAATATGAAGAAATAGAATTCATGTAGAAGTAAATTGACTCAAATAATTAAGACGACAATAAATTTAGACTGCATAAAAGAGTTGGAGAAAGATAAATATCGGCTCATTAAATAAGCTTTTGCTAGCACTCTTCCTTGTCATTTCAGAGACAATAATGTCTCTACTTTTCATGACAGATAGAGTGTGTGTAAGTGTGACTCTCACGAGTTGTAATTATAATTTCCAACAGGGAGACAATGAGCACCAACAGCGTGTAGTAAGCCCAAAATGAAAGAATAAATATAAAACCATCCAGAAACCAAAGTATACACTGTCCACATTGTTGAGTTGTCCATATTGTTACTTACATATCTAGAAAATCCCTATACCCATGGCACTTATATGAAATGAATGATAAAATTCAGAAACATCTGTAATAATACTATTTATTTTAAAGAGTTTCAGATAGATTGATCATATGTTAAACGTTCATACTTGTGTTCCATTTAATCTTGCTACATATGTGATAAATTTTTTGTCGATTGAGCTTGAAGTTATTTTTTCCTACACAGGGTATAGTTTTCCCTTTTCGCAAATTGCAGAAGATTCTCCACCTTTTCTATTGAAAATAGTATCCGTAGATCAATATAGTAACCAAATAACCAAACCCTCAACAACATTTGCTAGTTTGGATGGTGATCTACTTGTTACTGAAACTTTATGGTTTCAATGTTTTCAACCCTCAAGCCTTTAGACTACCCAGAACTATTCTTCTTTAAATGAAACTACATTAAGTGAAAACTACATTCAATGAAAAGATAACAACCAGACTTGTCTAAAAATATGATACAAAGATGTATCTAGTCCATTTTGTGTGGAGGATCAATAGTATTAGTATGGAGTGTTGTTTTCATACTGAACGATTCTGATATATCTTTGAATAGTTTTTAGAGTTGGGTACCGAGCGATTCATGCTTACAAGTAAGAAGTAAGAAAAGATTGTTAGACAATTGCATTTCCGTGAAATATGAAAGTAAAAACTTGATTTGAATTTTAATTATGAAATGATGCAGAAGCATGTTTGTTCGTAATTAAACAATGTAGGCCCATACTTCTATGAAATGTTTAAATTTGTAAGGTTATAGAATACAAACCATATGAACTTTTATCCATATAATATCAGGAATATTATTTTAAGAACTATTCTTAAAACAAATAGAATTGAGCCAACACTTCTTTACTTCAATAGGAAACTAATTTATCTTCGATACCCTACCCAATAAAACTTATTGATGGTTGCAATAGATGAATAAATGATCTCACTTAAACTTAGATCACACTTAAACTTGTCTGTGTGTTGGGTCATTCAGAAAGGGTTATATATGGATTGCGATGTTTTTCGTTCACTAGTGGTCTTGGCTTATGAGTTTCTATATGGAAAAGATGTTAAAACTTAAAAGTGTTTTTCTGGTAAGTATTTTTATACTTTCAGATAGGTAACTAAGCAACAATCTGGTTTAGTTAAGCTGAAAACATCATGACCAATAGCTTGTTGACGTTCATAGGTTCTACTCTTAGTTGCAGTTATATTTTTTGTTCTCGGCCCAACCCGTTAATAGAGAGAGAAACATAGGCCCCCTCCACCTCGATTCCTTATGACGATGTTCCATCTATTCATGTAGCCACGACGATCAATTGACTCATAAAATTCACTCATAAGAAAGAGACATATAGAGAAAGTGTCCCCGTTACTTCTATCCAACTCCCATAGCAGTGACCAACCAACCATCCCACTAACCCAGTTCTTCTCCCTTATCCCGCCGACAGTCTCAAATAATTATATATCCAATAAGGTTTAAAAAAACTATCTTCCATTGAACAAGGTTTCATACAAAATCTCTTTAATTGAACAACGTTTCATACAACATAATTGGATAGTCAGATCATTATTAGTCCCTGCAAAGAAGTATTAGGATCATTTGATTAGTATTATAGCAACGAGACAAAAAAAAATTTAATATATATATATATATATTTTTAAGTATTTAAATTTATTTATTATTTTTTTTAATATTTAAATTTATTTATTATTTTCTTTTAATATATAAATTTATTTATCTATAATACTATTGGACATTTTATTAGAGTATTATTGTAAAAACTATTACAAAGGTTATTTGACATTTTATTAGAGTATTATTGTAAAAACTAGTACAGAGGTTAATCAATGTAGTCATCATACAGAAAAAGCACGCATTTCCTTGTTTAATAATGAGTGAGGGATTATTTTGATGAGATCGGGGAGAATTCAACCGATCAAAACCATCTACACAAAACCACTGTGGCGGGTTTAATCAGTCCACAGTCTACTCATTGTACAGACACCCATAAGTTTCTTTAACCTCAAAACTTTAATAAATTTAATTAATAATAATATTAATGTTGTTTTTGTAGGCAAGACCTATGGTTGTAATAATATATATTTTGTTAAAATATCTTCGATCCTACATCAACTCACGTTTGTAGCGATTGCAGGAAATTTAATTAATAATAATATTCACGTTGTTTTGTAAGGAGGACCTATGGTTGTAATAATGTATATTTGTTAAAAGCTCTTCCATCCTACATCAACTCAAGTTTGCAACAGAAATGGGTTCAGGGGAAGGCTGCAACCGCTAGGGTTTAGAACATATCGCTCCCTGTTCATTTCATAATCTAGTCATTGAATGACGTTTTCCGCATCAAACATATATGTTTCATAAAAAAACATGGAGATAATATGGATTTTTACACAAATTAACTATACATAAAAACAACCGAGAGCACAGTAATTGCCATTTTTTCTTGGATCCACTGAGCAACGATCAAATCTCGGTTCCGCAACACCCACGGAAATTGTATGCAACAAAGTGACAAAATACTGCGCGCCAGAAGATTCGTCATTGAAGTCTCAAGACTTGTCATGCAGATCACAGACCACACAACATTTTGTGTTGTAATATAAAACGCTTTAAAGAACAATTTATAAATGTGGAATAACAAACTAATATGCTTAGCACATAAACTCAAAAATATGAATTGCTTGATATTAAGAAACTTGGCGCACTACCAGTGGTTACAAAATAAAATAATTAAGATGAGCATCATCTCCAATGGCTTCTTCTACTGACTTTACAGACACAGATCTTCTTCTCATACTTCTTCAACTCCTCATTTACTACTGGTTATCCTCCTTTACATCTTTCATCATGCATTATGCATCATTGACTAACTAAATGACTTGGACTTATATGAACTCCGACTGAGACTTCCTACAGAAGCTAAGACTAACTCAACATTTACGACTACCATGAATTCGACTGACTCTTAAACCAGTTACTAGAACTTGGGAAAGATAAAGATCGAGTATATTTATAGCTTCTCTGCTTGTCGACTGAATTTGAGTAAATGTGCGACTTTGCACTTGTAGACTGTCATACAAATTCACTGTCTGACGGTCGAACTGACTGAGAAACTACTGACAAAATGACTCATAGACAAGTTGGTGTAGATGTCAAGATCTCGTCAACTTGTAATTACTATTTACAACACTCCTTTGTTCTTTTCACCTGCAAAACTCTAAAGAGATCTCTTTTTTATTCACCAATTTTGTGATAAAATGATACCTTGTATCAATGTACTTGGTTTTCTTGTGAAACACATGATTCTTTGATAACATAATGGATGAATTGTTGTCACATAATATTGTAGTTAGTTCTTGTTGTTCCTACAACAAATATTTTAACATCCTTCTCATCCATACTGCTTGACAAGATGTGCTTGTAGTTGTGAAGTACTATGCTTCTGCTAAAGAAAGACTCACTATGGGATGCTTCCTTGATGCCCATGATACAATACATGTTCCAAAATGAAACCTGTACCTAGAGGTACTTCTCCTATCATCTAGGCTTCCTCCACATTCACTGTCAGTGTATCCAATGAGTCTGAAATCTTCTGAAGTGGAGTACTTAATGATATAATCTAGTGTTCCATTCACCTATCTCGGTATTCTCTTTCCTGCCTTCCAATGTGATTCTTTTGGAGTCTTCATGAACCTTGAGATGAGGCTCACTCCATACATAATATCATGTCTTATAGTTGTGAGATACATAATACTCCCTACCAATATTTTAAACAGTGTGGGATCCACCTTGGACCCTTTATCTTTCTTTCTTAACTTCAATCCTGTTATGATAGGTGTTGGAGCTACTTTTGAATTTTTCATATGGAATCTTTTCAATATTTCATGCGCATACTTAGACTATGAGATAAATATGCAAGTTTTGGACTTGTGAACTTCTATTCCCAAAAAATATTTCATAAGGCCCAAATCAGTCATTTCAAATTCATCCTTCATGACTCACTTGAATTCTTCAATGCTGAAACTACCTGTAAAAATCAAATCATCTACATATAAGAAAACAATTAACATATTGTCTTGTAGATCTTATTTGGTGTACAATGTTGGCTCACTTTCACTTCTCTGAAATCCATTATTTGTCAGATAGGAATCAATGTGTTTGAACCAACCTCTGGGAGCTTGCTTTAATCCATACAATGCTTTATTTAATCTATATACTTTGTCTTCTTGTCCTGGGACCCCATAACCTTGTGGTTGTTCCACATACAATTCTTCCAATTTTCCATTCAAAAATGTTTATTTTACATCCATTTGATAAAATGGACATTTGTACTATGTGGCAATGGCAATGAAAAGCACATTTCTTAGTGTGTCCATGTGAAAAACTGGTGCAATTTTTTCATTGAAATCAATTCTAGGTTGTTGTGTAAGACCTCTTGCAACTAACATTTTCTTGTGCTTCTGCACTTTTCCTTCTCCATCTTGCTTGGATTTATAAATCCAATTGACACTTATCACATCCTTGTCATTAGGTACATCTCCCAATTTCCGTGTTTGATTGTTCTCTATGCATCTGATTTATTCATCCATGGCTTGTGCCCATACATCATCTTTCAGTGCTTCCTCAAAGGTTAATGTATCATCTATTTGTGAAAACAAAGTAAAAAATGAAAATAAATTTTGTGTGTCTTCATTATAAATGTCGTGCATGCATCTTGTCTTTCTTGGTAATAGACTTGCTAATGTTGGATCTAAATAAGTAGAACTACTTGGACTTCTTGCTAGTGTTTGTTGCACTCTAGGTGTAGACTGTGCACCTGTTGTTCTTAATGGAGTACTTTGCATAGTGATTTGTGTCATAGTTCCAGGTGTAGAAGGGACCACGCACTGACCTATGCATGGTGTTTGAACCACTTCATATTATGTGTCATCATGCTCCATTGCATCAATAATTTTTATTGTCTTTGTTATGCTTCCATCCCATGCTTCATTCTCCATGAACTGGACATCGCGGTTGATTATGATGTTTCTTGCGATAGGGTCATACAATTTGTATCCTTTTGTTTCTTCAGAATACCCAACAAATATACATTTATGCCCTTTGTTTTCCATCTTCCTTCTCAACTCATGAAGAACATGTGCGTATGCGACTCATCCATAAACTTTTAAGTGCGCCACATTATGCTTTGATGTTGTCCAGGCTTCTTGAGGAACTTTGTTCTTCACACTCTTTGTGAGACATATGTTCAATATGTATACTGCACTTTCTACTGCCTCATCCCAATACTCATTTGACAAATGTTTGGTTTTCAACATACTGAGCGCCATTTCCATGATGGTTAGGTTCTTTCTCTCGACGACACCATTTTGTTGTGGTGTGTATCGCGCAGTAAATTGCTTGTATATGCCATGAACTTTACAAAAGTTCTGAAATTCTCTTGAAATGTATTCTCCTCCTCCGTCAGCTCTTAGACACTTGATGTAGTATCCACTCTGCTTCTCCACAAGTAATTTAAACTATTGAAAACAACCCAATGCATCATATTTATGATTTAGAAAATAAATCCATGTCTTTCTTGAGAAATCATAAAAAAACATAAGAAAATAAGTACCGCCTCCTATAGATGGAGTTTACATTGGTCCACAAATGTCTGAATGTACAGTTTCCAGTGGCGCTTTTGATCTATAAGACTTGCCAACTAGAAATGATTTTCGATGTTGCTTTCCAAATATGCAACATTCACATATCCTTTCCAGTTTTTCAATCAATGGAAAACCTTTTACCACTTCCTTTGTGTGTAGCAGTTTCAGTCCTCCAAAGTTAAAATGTCCAAATCTGAAATTCCATAGCGAGGAATCATCATGTATTTCATATTGGAATGATTCCTTAATCGTTGTGCCACATTTTCCTTTCGTAGTACTGCACGCACTATTTTCTTCATTGGAACTAGCATTGTATTCTTATTCTTGGATAGATTCAATGTCAATGGGAACATTATGTTACTTGTCATCTAGATTCTTGAAATAATTTGATTGCGTGGAAATTTATCCATGATCACACAATGATTATCTTCCATGTATATTTTGGATCCTTTTTTTAACAGTTGTCATGTTCTCATCAAATTATGTTTCAGACTAGAAACATAATATACATTAGACATAACCTTTTTTTCTCCTTTCTTTGCTAAAATGTTTATACTGCCTTTTCCTAATATAGTGACTTGGATACATGTTCCAAGTGTAACCTCTTTTCACGTGGTTACTGCAACCTGAATCTAAATACCATATGTCACATCGACTTGCTTGAGAAACATTGCATTCAACTAGTGAGACTGTAGGCATTTCTACAGTGCACACCATAAACAAAGGGTGAGTTTGGTTATTTGCGTTGTTTCACTGATATTGACCTTGCTTGTTCTAATTATATTGTCTCTTCCTTCACTCATATGCATAATGTCCATACTTTTTACAGTAATGTCATTGAATCTTTGACTTGTTAGTTCGTTGACAACTTGACTCACTCGTACTTGGGCTTTGACCTCTTCCACCATTATTTTCAGGACTGTTATTGCATCCACCTCTGACAAAACTTCTTTCTCTACCTATAGAGTTAGCTCTCCCCCTTCCTCTTCCATGGATTATAGATGACTTCCCAGAAAATGCATTCTCTAATAACATATTTGACCTATTTAATCTTTGTTCATGATTAATGACAGAAGCTTGTAGTTCATCTAGATCAAACTAACTTGGGTATTTTCTCTCTTCTAGAGTGACAACAAGGGTATCAAATTTAGGAGGAAGACTCCTAAGTACCTTCTCAACGACTTTTATGTATTCTATGGTTTCACCATGAGACTTAATCTCATTTATTAGGCCAATGACATGGGTATAAAAGTAATCTACTATGTCTGAATCTTTCATTGACATAGTTTAAAAATCTCTAATATGAATCTGTAGTTTTGCAATCTTTACTTTGTACATACCTTGATAATAGGTTTGTAATATGTCCCATGTCTCCTTGGCTTTCTTTGTTGATGCAACTCTTGGAAGTATGCAACACATTTCCATCCTTGTTTCTTTGATCTTTCAAGACATCCTTCTCAACGTGTGTGAGGGCATTGTATGTTCCCTGATCTCCTGGTTCAGCATAACCATTCTCAACTATCTCCCATACGTATTGACCATGGAAAAATGCCTTCATGGTCAAGGAAGACATCTCATAATTCTTTCCTGTAAAAGTGAGAGGTTGCAGATTGGAGGTAGAAGCCATATTTTACTTTTCAATTGATTTTTTTCTCTTGAACTTGTTCTGATACTACCTGCTCTTGATCAAAATTTCTTTTGATCAACCGTATCTAATACGAGATCTTGGATCCACTGAGCAAGGATCAACTCTTGGATCTACAGCATGCAAGGAAACTGTGCACAACATAGTGAAAAAATACTGTGAACCAAAAGCTTCGTCAATGAACTCTCAAGACTTGTCACGTAGTTCAGAGACTACATGAACTATTGTGCGTTGTAATATAAAAATATTTAAAGAAAATATTATAAATGTGGAATAACAAATTGTTATGCTTAGCACATAAACTTGTAAATACAATTGTTTGATATTAATAAACTTCGACGCATTGTGCACGGTTACATAATGCAATAATTAAGATGAGATTCGTCTCCAATGGCTTTTTCTCCAAAACTTGAGAAAGATAAAGACTGGCTATATTTATAGATTTTATTCTTGTCGACTTTGAGTAAATGTGTGACTTTGCACTTGCAGACTAACAAACTACTAACAAAATGATTAACAGGTGGAGACATGAAGATCTCACCTACTTATAATTACTATTTTCAAGATTTTTGTCATTAGTATTCTATGTTGCAATGATAGTGACTATACATCTCAACAAGATTAAACTTAAAACCCAATTAGGCAAGGAATGTGCTACTCAGTAGCGTTATTTTCAATATAACTACAATTTTACAATGCTTTTTTTTTTTTTAGAGAAAATTTATGTCTTTTATATATTAGTGTTTGTAGGATGGAAGTATACAAATTTTTACATGCAATTGGTTTTGACTCTTAATCCTTGGGTTAAGAACGAAATTTTACAATAGGCTGCTTTACTGGAACTGTGTCTCAAGTCTTGGTTGAAACCCCATGGCCATTATAAGATAATCGTCGATGCAATAATTGCCCATCCATGGACAACTAGGAAGCGGACTCCATAAACCTGTGCTTAAATTGTAAACAACCACTTCTATCCTCTTTTTCATTTCACATACTGTTATGAAACACACATTATCTCTTACACCTGTACAGTTAAACCGTGGGTACCGGCTATTACATTTAAGATAGCTCCACAGAGTTGGAGGCATCATCGCAATTTCCTTCAATTGCGCTGGCGTTGTGTTGTTGTTTGTGGAAAGAGGATGGCGCTGGTTATTCACTGATTCCAATTCCCATATGATTACCACTTCCTCCTTTTGCTCTACGGGCGCCACAGCTAATAACCGTGATCCGCACATCACGAGCTGAAGCTCTGATACGCGTCTAAGCATTGGTTCCTGGATGGGAACAGCCAACGTTGGTTCCAGTTCTTCGTTTGTTGTGATGGTGAAACCAAAAATTCTCAGAGGAGAGGCCGTTATACAGTAGTATGAACCGTCGCAGCAAACCAAATCACTCAAACTACGAAGAATTATATCGTCCAGAATGGGTCCCAAAATCTTCCATGTCTGTTGAGAGCAATCGTACATTTCCACTAGACTTTCTCAGTTGGGATTAGAGCCAATCACCACCACATTGTAGGCGCCATTATTATCTTCCGAGATGCATCTGAGTTTTATCGAAGTTATGGCTAACATGCGAGGAAGTTGGATAGACTTTCCAGTATAAGGATTACAGACCTGGGGCGGCGAAATGTCTCGCTCTACGAGCACATTGTCGTCTTCATATCCTCTATCGAATAACAAAAGGCCTCCCGCGGATCCTCTGCATGTCACTGATCGTTCCCCGTCGGGCAAAGAAAGGGAGAAGCAGCGCTTCCAGGTTTGTGTGTTGAAGCCGAAGGCCATACAAGGATTATTGGGAAATGGATCGCACATCACTAACCATGGCTGCTTGTTGATAGTGGCATCTGGCCATGCTTGGGTTATGAAATAATTGGATGAAAGAAGAACGCTCCACTCGTTGCAAACGCCGCGATATCTGTACACATCTTCAGCTGGCAATCGCCCCAATATCTCCGTTTCCAAATGATCTCCCAATTCCTTCCACCAGTCTGTTGGCAATTCCTTCCACCACTCGTCAAAAACAACATCATCTACTGTTTGTCGTTTTACAGGTTTCCCTCTGCCACTTTCCATTTCGTTCTTCAGTTTTCCAGCACGATTTTCGTTCTTCAATTTTACCCGGACCTCCTCTGACTCAACCCGACTCCACCAGTCGAAAGGATCAAGGAGAAACGGTGTTAATAACAAATTTATATTTATATCCTGTGTTGGGATTGTATGTAACCAACATAGCCGACTTTACATATCGTTAATTGATTTTTAACAGACATACACCACATACACCATTGTGAATTCCCCACTTTGCTTTTATGTGAAGAAATTATTCTTCATGTGTATTACTCCGAGTCTGAGTTTTGAGCATAGTTGATTCATTACACTTCACCACTTAATTAAGGTGTAATAATTAATTTTAATATTTTTTGTTTATGTATAATTAGAGTTTAAATCTAGAGGGGTAGGGTATGTATATTTTCATAGACTTTATCAGTGAAATAATTGGGCGAAGGGAGTCATTTGTCCCACAAACAAGGGGGTCTCATACACGAATTGGGTGTCTAGCTTGACCATGACCTTAAAGGAAGAAGAAGAACAATACAATTACATTATGATTATCATAACAAATAAACATAGGCCCACAATTCAAATCCAATATCTTTGCACAACTGTTGTAATCCAATAATTTCCTTAGAAGTTTTTGAAGCCACAATGTAGTCTTTGAAACCTCAATGTACTCTCCCTTAGTTTTGAAATGCTTAAATACGTGTTTCCTTTACTCTTCCAGCTCATATCCATGGGGGCTTCACTAAGTAAGCAATACATTAACATGTCCCTTAGGTATAAAAATAATGAAAATGTAAGTCAATATATTCATGGGTAAAAAGGGGTGGAGGTTTTTTTTAATGTTAAGCACCAATATAGGTATTTGAGGTTGGAGAGGCTAGGTATTCAGAGAAATATAAAACATTAAGAAATTACAATGGCTAATTTTAACTCTCCCTATCTTCCTTCCTCCCATGGTGGTTGTTATTAAACAAAAAAAACCTATCAAAGGAAGAGCTTCAGTAGAGGTAGAGGCAGAGGCTTCAATGATTTTGACACTAGTCCTCAAGCTAGATTTTCCCCCATATCTAATGTAATCATATGGTGTTGTATCCTATCCCTACATGTGGAGAAGCAAATCATATGTTTGGTTGGGAGCATAGCATAGGTAGGCTTGGCTGGGTGCATGTAGGTGCAGGTGCAAACAAACCCATTTATTATGGAGGGTTTGGTCCCCTCCCATGGATTTTCCAATGTAATGTGTGAAATGTTCGTCCCTCCTTGTGTTAGGTAGGAGATGTGAGTTCGTCCCTCCTTGTGTTAGGTAGGAGATGTGAGTGTAATTGGGTTTTCCTTCCTTGACCTTTCAAGCAAGAATGAACTCACTCAAGTAAGGCCTCTCACCTTGTTTAACAATGACATAGGACCCATCCCTCCCACCCTTCAAGGAATTTAGGTAGGTTAATGCTTGACGCAAACCCTTCTCTCTCTTTGTATCTTCCCTTTTTTTGCTCACTTTGGGAATGTTGATCCTTTCTTTGACGATCATATGTGATCTAGCAACTTTCAAATATGTGGTTTCCACTAAGATTGTAAATTCAAATACATGTTTTTCCAAGTTTCAGTGATTTGTACTCACACATGTGGCTGAAATGCATTCAACCACTTTCGGGGAAAGAAAGTTTCTTCGAAACAAGTTATATCTCATTCCTTGTGTCGAGTACACAACACACCCAATCAAAATTTTAACAATTATGGGGTAACACTTTCTCGTCTTATGACATGTTCCATTTTCTTGGATTTTACTTTTTAAAGCTACATTTTGGTTTTATTTATGTTATTTTTTTTTATCATTTCTACTTCATGGGTAAAGCATAAGAAAATACCAAAAAGGAACTCTCATGTTTACATAAGAAAGTGAAAAACAAAAAATGTCAAACGAATAGCTTGAAACATACAATTTTCACCAGTGTTGATCAAACCATTAGTGTTGAAAATATTATATGATATCAATGCTTAGTAGGCCATGACTTATCGTCGATCCCAATGGAATTTTTTCCAATGAATGAATCTTGGTCATTCAATATGGCTGACGATGGATCTTGACTATAGAAATCCTCAACATGCACCATATCCATTTCTTAGGGCTATATGAAATCAACATCTCTTGTCATATTGAATTGTCACATTATTGATCATACACTGATTCATCACCCATGGTGTTTCTTTCTTCCACATCAACGTTCATTATCATCATGACACGTCAATAGTCCATGTCATCATCTTGTATGTGTCTCCCTCAAAAAAATTTGTTAACACTCAGGTGTGGTTGATTATCTCCTATGTCAATGATCAGGTTAGGACTTCTCATTGAATGTTGTAAGACACAAAAACTTAGGTTCTTGATGATGCTATTGAATGGAAAGAGAGCCAAAAAATGATCCGAAAAATCACCAATAAAACTATATATGCATCAAATCAACCATCAATAGTCAACTTTGTGTACAAGAATTCATTTAATGTTGTGAAATGCACAAGATCTCACTCCCATGATCATGATTTAATTATTTTCTTTACCTATTTTCTCCTAAATTATAAACCATTCAATCTAAGGAACCGATCTCCATTTGTTTTCTTGCGAATAGAATGATTCTCTCGCTGTACGACTTAGGGAGCTCTTTAAAGTAACATGCTAGCAATTCATCCCTGTTCCAGGTAAGGATTGTCACTATCATTACTGAATAATTAGGAAAATAGGTATTCTTCGTAATTTCACCATTTTCCTTTCTAGAAATAGATACTTTTCATAAATATGTGACTTCTCTCTTTTTGGTGTTTTCTTCATTCCAGATAACATGCCTCCTAGGAAGGCACCAATTTGAAAATCACCTCAAAAACCAAGGACCAACTCAGAAGAGGTATAAGAGGGTTCCAGCTTTGTTCCACCTCATATAGTTAATCATCCACCTCAAAAAGAATATAACTGCTCATAAGACTCCCTCTAAAGAAGTTATCCATGTAGGTGTCGCTATACTGGGGTACGAAACCATGCACAAGAGGTGCCACCACATAGGTACCATTTCCTAGGTGGAATAATATTTTTGTTGGATTCAAAGACCAAAATTACTTAGATTTAATTCCCCGTAGAAATCTAGATCTTTGAAATATGGATGATGAGGTTTTCCAATTCATCAAACACTCTAGATTATGTTTTATCGTAGTTACGGCTCCAGTGTTCCCTTTTGTCAAGTTAATTAAATGTATTGTCATTCACACATATTGCAATAATTGTTTAATAAATAATGATAAAGGAGAGTGTATTAGATATTTTCTTCCACAAGATGTCAATAGATATGACAAGTTGCATGAATCGAAAGAGTCTTTGAACGTGGACTTTGTAATATATTTCTAAAAAAACTACGACACTAGTATAACCTTAGTGAGTTGGTGGAAAGAATAGAAGATCTTTGTAAATAGTTCATCAATCCATTATAGGCTTAAGAGAGTCATACTTTTGATTTGGTGGTCAACATTTCCTTTCGGAATAGTGACATGGTTTAACATCTATCCTTTGTTCTGTTAACTTTAGCGGTTGTATTGCAAAACAAGAGGCCCAAATTCAGGTTTAATAGAAAAAATGGTCCAATAATTAGTATTAGAGCGAGTTCCTTTAAAAATAGTCTAACCGCTAGAAGATAGATCTCAGGAGCACACATGTCTAGTCAATAAGGTTTCTCCACAAATGTGGCTTTGTTGTTTTACAGAAAAAACTATGTATTATGGAGTATGATGACCCACCGGGTCGTTCCCAAACGTGTAGAGTTTCGACTAACTTCGCTCGAGCTTTGCATCCTCCATGTAGTGATATCCACAATTCTCCTTCTTCAACAGTCAATTTCCTTTTCAAAGAGATTTTGAATTAGCTCTAATAGAAATTCATGATCTCCCAACCTATTGTTTCCATAGGTGCAGAATTCTTCATTAAAATTATGCTACAATTATGAAGTAGAACTACTCTCCAATCTTAGCATGAGGGAAATCTCCTTAACAGAGCTTTAAACTAACTTTGTTTACACATTAGATAACTTTATCTCTCATATCCAGGCATTATTCCTTAGTGACTGGGTGTTATATCCTATGTATTATATCCTTAAGTGATTATGCCTTGCGCTTACTCCATGACACTATGCATTGGGACCATGGGTGCAAATTTTGGATGTCGGACTTTCCGAAAAAACGTGAAATGAATTCCTTCTCGTCCTGATCCGGTGGACGATAGAATCTCATCTGTTGATCAAATTAAATGATCAGCGATCTATGTTAAAACCCTATGAGTAAACATTAGTTGTCGATCTCGCGGTCTTCTTCTGTACTATCGATTTGTCCTCTACAGAAACTCCACACAAGTCGTGGGTCCCCGTGGAACCTTGAGTACCATGGAAACTTACTCCTCCATGTTTTTCTCCTTGTCTGGATGATTCTACATCAGCATGACATATGTCAAGAACCAGATCATGGAATATTCTAACTGGAAAATCTCTCACACGACCCCGATTAGATATGACGTGTCATTAGGCCATGTGGATATGCCATGTGTCGATGTTGATTAGGTTTCCATGTGTAACATTGATCTATGACTTTCACATGCTCTAACTTCCAAATGGACACTAACATGCGCCATCCTCTGTGTGGGCCACGTTTCACTCTTTGAGTGGTTTCATATGTGTGATGATGTATGTTGCGACTAGACTATCGAACTTCCCTTTGCATTTAAGTCATCTCTCTATCTGATATGATGTGTTAAAGGTTGATCTACTTTATTGATATGATCTATCGCTAATTCATCTATCTTCTAGATGAATAAATGACTTGATATATTCTCCATAACGCTTCCGCTATGCTTCAGATCATCATTGATATTCCTCTTCAATGGATGATCGCCACAGTATTAGACACCTGGTCACTGGAATAGTTCTTGAATTTTCACTTTTCAAGTTGTCCCGATGGACGAGATCAGATGAGATCTCTACCATTGGTTTATCTCTTCTATGTAGATCTCCATCATTGAGTGAATCTCCTTATATCGGAGTAATTTTAGATACTCTACTCCGATACACCAATTTTGAAGTTTTTTCATCATCGGTTTGGACTCCAATGGAGAGGGTTGGTTTTGACCATTGATATGAATGAACTTATATCTGATATCTAATCTCACTCATCCATACTTTCCTTAATACTTAACCAAAATCACTCTATCATTGACCGTCACGATTAACCATTGTCCTTGATTTGACGTTTATTGTTCCATGACATTTTTATACATAGGTTAAACCCTATTTCAACCTGCACATAGAATGAGGCCCGATCTCTGCTCATTCTGAATTCCATTGATACAATCTACAAACTCAATCTGTCTATAATGGGAATTAGGACATCGACATATTCAATGATCGATGGTCGATCTCAACCCGACCTATAAAAAAAACTATTCAAGAACCTGCAAATACATACTAAGAGGGATTTATCATTGTTCAAATATTAAAAACTGCATCGCTTAACCTAGAAGAGATTTCAGCACTTGCACAATTTACAGAGGTTCAATACACCAATTCCATGCAACACTCGAATAAGAGTGATTTCATTACCTAATGTACATAGAATTTATAGAAAGCCTCTCTCTCTTATTTTCCCTTCAAACTCTCCATTATTTGGATTGATTCTCTCTTCAATTGGCCAGTCTCTTTGCCCTGTTTCTACATTTGTTTGGCCACATTTTTCATGCCTGCAGGCTTATAATTTTAATACACAAGGAATTTGAGACCATAATTGGTTCAGATATTAACAACCCATTCTAAATTTATATCTTGGATACTTAGATCCACAAAATCCTCACAAGAACCCCTAATATCTCTCTAACTCTCGCATCCACTCGAGATCTGCTAAACTAAGGAAGATGTTATGAGGAAAATCACTCTATGGAATGGGGTAAATCCCAACAGATGGAATGACTGCAGAAATCAACTATAATCCTAAGTATGTTATATAAATGAAAAATCTAACAAGACAAGACAAATATCCTACCTCGTTCATACATTCGATCAAGACCATCGTTGAGCACTTGACTCAAATTTTTATACCTGCAACTTCTCCTCAACAACCAATGCATGCAAGCATATGGTGATAGTATATAATGTTAGCACAAACAATAGCATTATCCATTAACATTAATAACAAATACACCCATGGAATAATAATTTAAATATTTGCAGTATATCATTTAGACTGCAAAATAGTATTTCTATTAAAAAATGATCAACATAAGTGTATGAGTGACAAATTTTTGTTTTGACATGTATCAGAACCAGGAAACTAAGTCCCTTCTAGTTGGGCCTCCACTACTTCAATCCTCCATCAAAGGAAATCTCATATAAGAGAGACAATGAGGTTCTCCATCAAAGAGGGAGGATCTCGGGGGATGACAATGTTTTCATACTTTAAAGGAAAAATGGATGCGGACTCAATATGAAGTGAAAATTAATCCAAATTAACTTTTCTCTCAAAAGTGTAATTCTCTCTTTTTCCATGGTTTAGATATGGCCCAACTCATAGCCTTCAAATGGAACTGAAGGACCGAGTCAAAACGTTTCCAGTATATGGAAGGTCAAGGATCATGGATCTCGTGACATGACATGGAAGCCTGACACATATTTTAATTTTGAGCACCAAACTCGATGTACGTGGGTTGTAGGGGTTCAACCTGCATATATGTGGAAAATTTGATCTTTTGGCTCTCGGAAGTGGAAAAGGGGACTTCAAGTCTGCATAGGGAAATGGAAGAGGCCTTGTGAGAAAGTTGCATGGGGTGACGAAAAACTTGGTATAACAAATTCCCCCTAATGTGTGAGGTCATAGGATTATCTCTGATGGCCTAAATACATTATAATAACCATAAGTTGAGTAATGGAGACTCAATTGGAAGAATTAGTTGCTCATCAGAATATTACAATCCATAATGACTTTGTACACATGGCTGCCAATTTGAATTACATTGCATATCCATGTGGAAATATATCAAACAATTGTTCATGGCCATGAATAGGAAATACAAAGTAGATACATCAAGGATGATTTTAAGGATGGAAATTTATTTTAAAATGTAGAAACCTTAGCGAATCTTAGTAATCCTTCATATCCCAACTATAACTATTTGGCGATATTTTTGTAAAAATATTCAAATTTCTAAGGATTTTATATAGTTTGTATAAATTTTTGGCATTTTTTAAGGTAAAATAATTTTATCCTATACAATTTGGGCGAATCATTTTTAGAATAGAGAATCTTTTTTTGGGAAAAACCTTGGAAAATTAGCCCATGAGAGAAATTTAGCCCCTAAAATCATCCTTGAGATACATGCCATAAGTTGTCATAGTCAAGAACAATGCCTAGTGGAAACCAGTCTCAAAATCATTCTGAAGATATATGTATAGGATGGAGTACAATATAATCTCCCATGATCACTAAAGACATATAGGTACTTGTCCAATGAATGATAGAAACGGCTCAGGAAAGATTCTACTATAAACTGATGTCTTCAATTCTTATACACGATCCGCCAAAGGTGCAAGTTGACATCATATGAATAGAGGAGTTGAGGTTTAACACAATGAGACTTCATTTGATTACCGGTCATTGAGGTATATTGTTAAAAAACGTGATACAACCTACCAATAATGAAAGTAGGAATCAAGACATCAAGTACATTCTTACAAGTGTGGATAAAGGTGTTGAGGTCAAACACTTGAAGAATCCATCGATCAGGAGACATTGATGTATTTCCAAATGTTGATGGCGGGTGAAACTAGCAATGATGACTACAAGACTCTAGGTACTCATAGGACTCTGGGCCTCATTTCCATAATAGTTGAGTTGATGTCGATGGAAGGAGACACATTGAAAGGAGAACATTAAGGAATCTATCATCAATCATGAAGAGGTATAAAGGGATAGCTTGATGTTTTGGATGAACTCAGACGAAGAGGATGTTGACAAATCAATGACCCTGTGTGTATTTCGCATGCACCAGATGCAAGTAATACCCTCTTCATATCAACCAATAAGGAAAAATGTCGACAAAGATGAGGAAACCACCAATAAGGATAATGGAATCCAAGAAACTACAATAATCCTGATGTCTGAATAAGTTTATATTCGTCGAACATAAGGGAAACCCTCCAATCAATGAGCATTGAGGAGATGTCAACTACTGGGTTCAAGGTTACCTACCCATAATGAAAGTAGGACGAGGGTGAACGGTAGGACTACTGCTTCATGTAACTCTGAGACACATTGAGGGTATGGTTGACATGAAAATTCAAGAGTTTTGAGGAATGGAAGACACATGCTTATAGACGTCCTTTGAACAAGATCATGAGACATATGGAGGACTCTGAAAGCATAGACTTGATAATGAAACTTTGTGATGCAGGAGGCATCAATCAAACTATCCATAAGGACTAGAATAATAACCATTCGGAGGATTAAACTCTAAGTAATGAGCTCAACTTCCTCAGGTCATGCTAAACCCAAACATTGGATGAAAAGTGGACTCAAATGTTTTTACTTTGTTCAAAGGTGACACAACTGCTTCCAATACAAGATAATATTTCTTTCTCGCCCGTGTTTTTTTATTTTTTCATTGGCAAATGAATGTTATGATACAATGGAGGAAATGAGTGTCATGAGTAAGAAACTAGTTCCAATAGTGGAACGTACCTATGATGAATGAAAGGAGGTGCATACAGGGCATGGAAAATCGAAGGAATTGTTCCACTTAGGGTATAGGGTGTCAAGGTGCAAAGGATATAAACAAGGCTCTTCTTGGATGGGGATGGAAATTGCGGAGGTAATAAGATTATAACAAGAAAGAGGGAACTAGAAATAGGATCAATAGTGCAAGAAAGAAGATGAAATGTAATTACAAGTTAGCTCCAAAGAATGTCCTTTTTTGTAAATTTAGTCCCCTCGGATGGAAAAAGTATAAAGAAATGCCTAGGAGAACTCTTCTAGCCAATGTTGACTAGAGTGTTCCCTTTTTGAAATTAATCTAGTTGGTCCGAAAAATGGTTTAACTTACACCAAATAAGTGTCCTTTCAAAGCCATTTAACGAGTGTGAAAGAGACAAGTTCACTTGGCCATATTTTCTCTTTTGAGAGAGTTGGAAAAGAGATTAAAAAAGAATCGGGGATGTTGTTCTCAAAATCATATCATGGGGGAGGCCAGAGCTCCCCTGTAGGAATTCTGTTGAAAGTGAGAAACTCACATATATCTGACACAAGCTTGGGAAAACCCAAAACTTTCCAAGCCAAGGAGGATAAAATACTTGCAGAGGAGACTTTATCTATAATAGATCGAAGAATTCCCTTTATCATGAAGGGTTTAGAAGAAGGAAGGTGAGGCTCTACAAGATCACCCCAATGAAAGGAAACCATACTAGTACTTGGAGGGAGCATACTCAGAGAAATTGGAATTTATCCCTTTTTCATAAGGTACAGGACTATAAATTCTAAGGACATGGTCGAAAGAGGCATCATCCCCCAAAAGTAGAGTGGGATTACTGAAGATTGCATCGGCAATGCCACTTCCTTTAACTTGTCACTCTCCAAGATAAGAGTGGGATCGACCAAATATTGCATTGGAATGACCACTTCTTCAGCCATTGGTTGAAAAGGATGTGAGACAAAATGGTCAAAAGATGCATCACTCCTCAAAATATGAGTGATGTTGGCCGAAAATTGCATCGACACGATTGTTGGTTGAACAATATGTGAGACAACATGGTCAAGAGATGCATCGCCCCCAAAAAAAAGAGTGGTGTCAACCGAATATTACATCGGTACTATTGTTGTATCTACCAAAGAAGGTAAGGAAACCAAATACGACAGAAAAAATAAAGGGCTATCAGATAAGGACTGTGTTCCTTGTACCACATCAGTAGTAGGGCACAAATGAGTAAGGTGATCTCCTTTTCAAATCCTACAAAGGGACTTGGTCTTACATCTTATGCGTCGAGGCTTACCAATCGTATGAATTCCCCCATCATGACTTGCATTGGGTAGTGAAATACTCTTAGCATGACTTTCAAACGCTAGTAGAAGATCTCCAACATGACTTGTAGACTTTGGTGATCAGTGTCCAACATGACTAGCGAAGGTTGGTGATGAATCCCCAACATGACTGGCATAGGTTGGTGATGTATGTGAATTGTGACAAGAAATGACTAGATTTCTTCCACCAACATGAATTGCAGCGGCTGGTTGTTTCTCTTCAGCATGACTTGCATAGGCTGTTGACCTATACCCAACATGATTAGCAGAGGTTGGTGATATAATTCCAACATGACTTGCAGTAAATGGACATGTGTTTCCATCATGAATGGTGGTTGTTGGTTGCGACATTTGAGACCAAGGTTCTAGGAAATAATGGTTTTGAGAAATTGCGGGCCAGGAAGGGTTTTGGTATACACCATGGCCTTGTCTAGAAGGATATTATCCTCCTCCAAATTGATTCATAAATGGTTGTAAGGGCATCGTCACTGAGGAAGTTGCATGCGAAGAGAAAGAAACATGACAAGGATTACTCAGGTGAGATTATACAACGTCCCCAAATGAAGGAAATTCGTGAATGGGGTTACCCATACTATAAAAATGACTCCCACAGATGAAACACCAAAGGAAAAATGGAGGTCTTCCATGGGAAAAGAATTCAAAAGAACTGACACAGTGGAATAAGGATACATGGATGTAATGTAATAATTAGGATGACCGGCCATTTGAGCACTTTCTCCTGGAAAAGTGAAGCTAGGATTGGATCCATAGGAAGGGATATTCAAACCTCCTGCCATAAGATTTGGTTGAGGGATATGACTCCCACTAAACTATTGATTTTTCAATAAGTTACGTTAATCATGAAGTTCATTCCATTTCAGCATTTAACCATAACCATAAATGTTGCATCACCCAAGATCACAAGAAGAAGCACCATGCACAAGAATACAAGATGTATCCTGGGAAACCCTTCTCAACAAGGGAAGAAAACCCATCCAAATCATTTGGTATAATCCTCAAGAGAAATACCTTCACCACCAAGATAAAAAATAGCACACAAGAGGGTTCTCAAACCCTAGAAGACTAGCACCCAAGAGAGGTGCACACTTTTCCCAAGAAGGTGTACTTGCTCAAATTTCCAAACTCACTCGAAAAATATTTTTCCTCAATGGGGAATTTACCTTTACTTATACTAACCTAAGCCTATCAACAAAAGTGTCTATTGGCACAACATGGCCGAACTCACTAGCTTATAATATAATTAATATTAATAAGATTAATTATCTTGTACATTAATTAGAAGTCACATTAAAGTGGGGCCAACATGTACCCTTTACATTACAATTAGGGTTGCAGGTAGGTATGACTCTTGAAAAATATAGAAAAGGATATGATACACCCACTAGTGCTCATCCACACATGCATAGGGATGTATATATCTCTTAATCACTGCATTACACAGAAGAAATAGATCTTCACACGTCCACCTATGCTTGTTCATAGGCACGTCCACTCTATAGATATTCTTTCCCACTGCCTCACATAGGAGAATCATTTGGATTTTTCTCGTCAAATTTGTTGCTCAGAGGAGGCTAATACATCATCTTCATTTATTTTCACATGAAGATGCACCCAACACTTTGGGTTTTCACACATTCACCTTGTGCTCAACCACATGAGCATCTAACTCAACAAATCATATTTCCCACTGGATAATCATATGGAGTTCTTCTCCACTCTCTGAATGGAGGAGGTCATCTATATATTCCAGCTCTATCTCAGACAGGAACCATGTACCCTTCTTAGGGGCTTTCTCTCAGGTTTGTAATCTGAGAGAAAGACTCACATAGCTGCAAAGATCCACATCTCACAGGTTTGTAATATGGAGAATATCACACATAGCTGCAATTGTAAACACTCCCTCTCATCTAGGGAGGAATTCTTCATCATGCCAAGTCTCGCACAGATGTACTCTAAGTTTTTTCTTGGCTAGAGTCATTAGTATTCCCTCTCAACTAGGAAGGAATTCTTCATCAAGTTAGTTTGGTGAATATGTCTGCAATCTTCTCTTGTGTAGGAAGGTATTGAATGTGTACGATTTTCCTCTGCATCATATCTCTGATATAATAATATTTCATCTCATCGTGTTTCGATCCATCAGGAAACACTGGGTTCTTAAAGAGATTTACACACCGCTCTTGGTTATCATCATAAGATCCATCTCATGGTGATTAAATATTTCTGAAGATTGTGAAGCCACATTGCTTCGCACAGTCGATGTTATATACTCTGCCTTTGTGGTACTCAAGGCCATAGAGTTTTGTTTCTTGATGTATTAGGAAACCATAGAAAATTTCATGGTAGAACATCAACCAGATGTGCTCTTCCGATCCACTATACTTTCTGCTCAATCTGAATCGACATATCAAACTCAAGTTCACTCTGGAGGCATATATCAAGCCATATCCAACTGTACCATGTATATATATCAATACATGTTTTGTTGTTGTCTGGTGAGTCTATCTCGATTGACTCTTGACATGACTAATCACTTTCACTGCATGGCATGAATCAAGTCTGGTGTTAATGAGATACATCAGTGGTCTAATCAATTGTGGATCAGTCTCTTCTTCATCATCAATCTCCTTGTTTAAATCTATCATGGTGGATTTTTCATTATGTCGTACTGAACTTATTTAATATTTTCACTGTATATTTTCCTGGACTCAGGAAAAATCTAATTGGTCCTCTGTCATACTTCTTGTCCCAAGAAATAGTGCATCATACTCATATTCTTCATCTCAAATTCAGAATTCAAGTATTACTTGTATCCAAGAACAAGGATTTCTAAATAAGTAATCAGGATCATGCTCTCGTCACCAATAATGTAATGATATAGGTTTGGATCATTAACACTCTTATTGAAATACAAACTCATCAATAATCTATCTATATGATATAGTTTCCAACTCATGGATGATAGTATAGATGGAAGTGTATCGGGTTCACTGGATCAAGTGTCTCATCATAGACAACTCCCTCTGTTTGTGAGAAACCTTTAGCTAGTATGTTTCTTTGCCTCTTGTAGAGTGAGTCTAGGTAGACCTATTATACCTTACTACAATCTATCTGAACATATCAATTGAAGAACCTGGATCAACTATAATAATTTTTGTCTCCCTCTAAACTGTTGAAGGGGGAGAAGGTACTTGTCTCACTGTCAATCTCTATCTGAGATTATCTGGGTTTCTTTGAATGGTTATTTCTTCTTTAAGGACAACATATCTGATTGTCTCACATAATAATTAATCAAATAAGGTTTGGAGTCTCTTACTAGGGATAATGGTCCAAGACTTTGAGGAATCCCATACTAGGGATTTATTCAAAAATGCAATCAACTATAAAATTTGAAATCAATTGGTTTACCGGGTTTGTAGTCATGTTTCATATTTAGAGGAAATACTTCTCCTCTCTCTTTTCTACATTATTTTGAGGTGGTTCTAGATCAATGTCAGCAATGGAAGCATATTGTCTTCCCTTCTTCTTGGTTGGGCAGTGTCTTGCATAGTGTCCATAACTATCACATATGAAGCTCTAAATTTCTGAAACATCTCTTCTTTGATATCCTATATTTGATGAAGACTTTTCACCTTTAAGTTTTTTCCTAAAATTTCTTTTGAATTTTCCTCCCTTCGTTGTATGAGGTGCAAGAGCATGATTTTCTTCTAAGGAAGATTCCACTCCTCTATTTCTAAGTCTAAATTCTTCTGGAGTGAAATATGTCCATAGATGATTAAAGGTTGGTAGATATTATCTTCCATTGATACTCTAAATGAAAGGCCCCCATGATTTTGGAATATTTTGGAGAGTGTTTAAGAAAAGTTATCTATCAGACGTGATTCCCCCAATGGTCTCTAGTTGTTCTTTACTCTCTGATAACTTCATAAATAATATGGAAATTGTGTCACCTTTCATCAGCTTGGTACTTTGAAGTTCTCTCTTTAAGATAAGATCTCTGAGGGTGTTTTCACTTTAAAACATTCATTTTAAAGCTTCATACATATCATAGGTTGTTTTCAGATTGGCAGTACGAGGCAAGAGGTGATCTCTTACTTAGTAGATGATTAATTTTCTTTCTTTGACATCTTCTTCCATTCTTATCCTCTTCTCTATATATGTAGTTGTGGCTAGTAGGGTTTTATCTTGAACATACAAGAGGCCATATTATTCAAGACTGACTTCAAGCCTTGATTTCCAAGAGTTGTAGTTTCTTGCTCCATCAAGCTTATCTTCTACTAAGGCTCTATTCTTCATTTTATTGGTTTGTTCAAACTCTTGCCAACTAGATTTTGAAAACATAATGATTAGGTTGAATTAGTAGCCTTGGATTATTTTGGATTTATGACTGCCAAAAATTAACTTGATAGTGTCACAGGGATGCTTGCTCATTCAGGAGAACGTTTCTTCATAAATCTAGAATTAATATTCTACAGGAAATTTTGGCACCTTAGAAACCCTAGGGACAAAAATAAACATTTCTCAGAATTTCACTTTAAGAGATTATGGAGATGCACTAGAGAAGGCCATACTCTTCTATTCCAAAAGTATCCCCGACGTCCAAGTATTAAGGGCTGAATCACCATTGAAAGGAGGGTCATACGAAATTTTATGGAAACCCTAGAAGGGTCGTACAGTTCTGCAAAAATGAGTTGAGACTTGGTGGATTCTTGTGAAATGGGTTATTTCAAGACCTATGTTCTTATACCATGTTTATTTTTCAATAAGTTAGGTTAATCATGAATTTCATTCCATTTTAGCATTTAACCATAACCATAAATGTTGCAGCACCCAAGATCACAAGAAGAAGCACTATGATCAAGAATACAAGATGTATATTGGGAAACCCTTCTCAACAAGGGAATAAAAACCAATCAAATCCTTTGCTATAATCCTCAAGAGAAATACCTTCACCACCAAGATAAAACCTATTGCAAAAGAGGGTGCTTAAAACCTAGAAGAATAGCACACAAGAGAGGTGCACACTTTTCCCAAGAAGGTGTACTTGCTGAAATTTCCAAAATCACATGAAAGATATGTTTCCTCAATGGGGAATTTACCTTTACTTATACTAACCTGAGATTGTCAACATAAGTTTCTATTGGAACAACAAGGCCGACCTCACTAGCTTATAATATAATTAATATTAACAAGATTAATTATCATTTACATTAATTAGGAGTCACATTAAGGTGGGGAAAACCTATACCCTTTACATTACAATTAGGGTTACAGGCAGGTCTGACTCTTGTAAAATATAGAAAAGGATCTGATACATCCACTAGTGTTCATCCACTAGAGGCACATGTGTAGGTATGTCTATATCTCTAGCTCACTGCATTACATAGAAGAACCATATGTTCACGCATTCACCTATGCTCGTCCACAAGCACATCTACTCTACACATATTTATTCCCATTTCCTCACACAAGAGAATCATATGGAGTTTTCTCATCAACTCTACTTCTCATAACAGGCTAATACATCATCTTCATTTATGTTGACATGACGATGCACCCAACACTTTGGGATTTCACACATTCACCTTATTCTTAGCCACAGGCACGTGTAACTCAATGGATCGCCATTCCCACTGGATAATCATCTAGAGTTATTCTTAACTCTTAGAATGGAGGAGGTCATCTCTACGTTCTAGATCTATTTCATGCAGGAACCACATACCCTTCTTAAGGGATTTCTCTCAGGTTTTTAATCTGAGAGAAAGACTTACATAACTGCAATGATCCACATCTCATAGTTTTGTAAGCTAGAGAATGTCTCACATAACTGCAATAATCAACACAAACGAAAAATGTAAAATAAGGAGGCATCATGCCTCCATACCCAAAACTAGGATTCACATAAGGCAATGAGACAGAGGATAGCAAGTGTGAATACATGTCTGGCATACCATGAGAAAAATGATTAGAACCCCAAGTTATTGGCTAAGTATCATGATTCGGTGTACGACTCAGAAATACAAAAGGATTCATCCCCATGGAATGATAAAATACCATGGGTTGGGAAGCACCAACTGAAAGAGTCTTGGGAGCTCCACTAACCATAGCAATGAAAACTCATGATGCAATAAAAATCCCAAGGCAAACTAATAATTAGATAGCACACCAAAGTAAAGAAAAAAGGTCAATGCACACAAAGAGGATATAGTGGTTGAAAAGGGGCCTCCCTCACTATAGTAGGTATTTCTCACCAAAGAGGGGCGTGAGACTCCCTCCAAAATATTGTAGGTATCAAAATCAATTACAAGGACCCTCATGGGATTAACAATGCAATCAGTCAAATCCCCTTGGAGAGGTAATCCTCCATAAGGGTTGTGTGTTTTCTGACCCTTATCTAACTCAAGTACCTGCGGAATTACCCCTGCAAGTAACCTATGTGGCTAACTATTTCAACAAACTAGAGCCACCATGATATAAACAATGCACAAGTGAACAATTGTAATTCAGGTCCACCGTATGGGCAGTGTAACAAAGCCTAAAATCTTGAAAGCATCGCCTCTCAGAGAGGTAATCATACTATAAATACCCCCAAATATGAATAGATCCTCGGAAATATCTCTGACGCTAAGAAGGTATTATAGGGATATATCTGCAACCAACTTAACTTGACCTCATGCTTAACTTTGGTGTGAATGGAGCATCATGACATCACTAATTACAAAATGGATTTCACCACTCCCTAGTCAGAAACATATGTTGATTTTAATATCCTTGGAGAATTTTACTCGCAAAATCATATTCCAATACCCTATATCCTATGCTTGTTTGTGTAAATAAATTTTAATTAGTGAACATTACTTTTAATGGATTTTTTTAATCGAGAGATGTGGTCGTGAAACTAATGATGTTATGACTCAACACATCAAATAAATGAATAGGAACATAAAGCTAAGTCCTAATCTTCAATTCTCAAAAGATGATAATCTTTCAAAATGAAACTTTCAATTCAACTCTTCAATTTCAATAAGCTGCAATATTTCCATATATATCAAGACCAATACTAAACAACCAAAAGAGAAAATTCAAAAATGAAAAATGTTTTTCTTGTATTTTCAATGTAAAGAAATGAAAATGAAAGGATTGAATAACAACTTGATATATAGACCCTACTGCAAGAAAAAAGAGACAATCCAACAAGGATATCAAGAGGAAAATACTCATACGAAGATGTAAGCACAACCAATGAAAAATATGATGAGAAATAGAAATCGGTCGAAAGTTGAACCATAAAAAGGTTTCCTATCACTCTGCAGGCACTCAACTATTTGGACAAAGGCCTAGAATGACTCAGCAACCATCAAAACTCACCCAACAAACACCAAACTCATCAAGTAAGAAAAAATGGTTGATGTATGTGATTGTTTAAGAAAAAACCTTGTATGTATGTGCTCTATAGAAGGACAACTCACGTATGTATGCGTATGTCAAGGGAAAACCCACATATATGTATTAAAACACTGCTTGGGAAAGAATAAGGCCAAGAAACTTAGATTCAAAGTAAAATTAGGGTGTCAAGCAATCATGAGACAAGGAAAGTCAGGCTAACAGAGAGCAATTGAAGGAGATAAAAACTCCAAACCTCCAAAACAAGAAGATTCAATCCCCGAAATGGTTTCCAATTCAGCTACGAGGAAAATCACTCTATGGCATGGGATAAACCACAATAGACAAAATGACTATAAAAATCAACTCTAATCCCAAGTATAAGATATAAATGAAAATGTTAACAAGACAAGATAAAGAGCCTACCTCGTTTGGACGTTCGATGAAGACCATCATTGAGCACTTGAATCAAATTTGTATACCTCCATATTGTCCTCAAAAACCAAGATACACAATCATATGGTGATAACATATAATGTTATCACATACAATAGCATAATCCATTAAGATTCATAACAAATACAACCATCGAATAATAATTCAAATATTTGCAAGATATCAATTGGACAAGAAAAGAGTATTTCTATTAAAGAATGATCAACATAAGTGTATGAGTGACAGACTTCCATTTAGACACATCTCAGAGCTGAGAAACTAAGTCCCTTCCAACTGGTCCTCCACTACTTCAATCCTCCACCAAAGGAAAGCTCATATAAGAGAGACAATGAGGTTCTCCATCAAAGAAGGAAGATATTGGGGAATTAACAATGTGTTAAGACTGTAAAGGAAAAAGGAATGTAGACTCAATATGAAGTGAAAATTTCTCCAAAGTATATTTTCTCTCAAGAGTTGAATTATCTCCTTTTTCACGGTTTGAATATGGCGCAATTTATAGCCTTCAAATGGAACTCAAGGGATGATTCAAAACATTTCTATTATATGGAAGGTCAAGGATCATGGATCTCGTGACGTGACATGGAAACCCGACACAATTTTTAATTTTGAGAACCTAAATCGATGTACACAAGATGTAGTGGTGCAACTTGCGTATATACATCTTGTCTAATTGGTAGGGCGAGTATATGTGGAAAAATATGATATTTTGTCTATGGGAAGCCCAAAAGGGGACTTCAAGTCTGCATAGGGAAATGGAAATGGCCTTCTGAGCAAGTTTCATGGGGTGAGGAAAAACTTTCCATAATAGAATATTTGATTACAAATAATCTCAACCAATACATCCTTCTAGAATCCCATAAAACATAGGAATTTCAACAATTAAATAATTAAATTCAAATAAACTCAAGAAACCTAGATCTAGTCAGACCAAGTTGACTTTGGAGGAACGATGCTCCTACATCAAAGTATAAGTATGTATTTCACCCATGGTCATAGATTGTAATGGACATAAATCAAATCAATTAGGCACTAATACTTTATTATGTAAGAGAGTCAGAATAATTTTAACGAGTCTTAAGTGTTTTGGGGTCATAACAAAAGTTAGGTCATAAGTTATAAAAATTATAGTTGCTAACTCATTGCATCTCTTTCTGTGTATTTTTTCAAATACATTCAAAGCACATGAACCATGAATTTCCATAATTTTTTTTATTTACCATAATTTCACCTCTAGACATTTACAAAAAAATGGAAACAAAAGAAAGAAAATACTTATAGTTTAAGTTTTAGAGTTGCTAACTTGGCCTTGTTTCTATGCAACTCATGAAGATCCCTCATGGATAACTCGGATGATTTGAAGGGATGCTTTCTCACAAGACATGACATCAATTCCTATAATTCTTTCTGAATGGTATTTCAAGTGGTGAACCTCTTCATTCATTTTTATTCCACATAGATTACAACTCAATTTCAATATGTTTTTCAATTTTTGGGTTCACTTCGTTGTCAAAATGGACCCAAAGGATTTGACATATTCACAATAAAATGACCAAATTTGTGCATAAGGAAAAAAAGAACATAAAAGAGTGCTAGAATAGAAATATACTAGTGAACTCTTAAAGTCGTTTTGTAATCCTTTTAAAAACAATAATAAGAGGCGAGTAGTATGTCTATGTTAACCCTAGCATAAATTTGGAAAAAAATGAATTATTATATTGATTAACACATATTTTGGAAATGAAAATCATTGATAACAATCAATCTCTTCCTTATTATTAAAAAAAAAATATTTGATCATGATAAAAACAAATATTTTACTCTCGCAAAATCAATGCTTGATGTTTGGTTCTTTTACACTTTCAACCATTAAAGTTGAAAAAGACAATAACCCCTAAAAAAGATTTTCCATCTTTATTAATTATTTTCCATGCAACAACAATTAATACCATCAACTTGCAATTTTGTTTCCACAAATTGTTTTTCCATATTTATTAATGCTTTTCCATGCAACAAAAAATTAATACCATTAACTCGAAATTTTGTTTGCATAATAACATTTTGTACACAACGTTGTCTAAACATTCGACTTTTTGAACTTTTTCATCGGAATCTGATGAAACAAATTTTGGTGAAATCACCATTTTCTCTTGTTTAAATTTCATTTTTAATGCATAAATAGCCTCTACGCCCTAAAATGCCCTCAGGTCTCTTGAATTATATGGGCTCAATCACTCAAATATGGATTTCCAACAATTTTTGAGTGGATTTCAATAAAATATGATCGGAAAATATGCCCATAAGAAATCCAAAATTTCGAACGTTTAGACTAAGCGTTTTGTATATTAAATGTTTGTTTTCAAAAAATATTTACAAATATTACATGGAGATTACTTATTTTTATGGTGTAATAAGAATTATTAACAATTAATTACATTAATTGCCTTTTTTTTCATTTATGCATAAAAGTGAATTTGACTCAATTGAAATCTATATTCATAATTATTTCCTTATGGATTATAACATATCTAAAAGGCTATGACATATCTAAAGATGATTCTATGTGAGAGTGGACTATCAATTTAAATTTTATATTGCAATTTCAAGAGACGTTTCATTTTCAACATGTTTTATATGGTTTTATTCGTGATCTGAATATATGAGAAGAACCAAATGAATAACAGATTGAATACAATAACAAAGAGATACGAAGAAAAACAAAAAAATCTAGTGAAAAATAACTTCTATTGAATAAATAAAATAGGTTGAAACTATAAAACTGCAGAACTGAAAAAAAGCTTGCTCTAATGATGGTAGTTATCTCTGAGAATATATGTGGCTGCTATGCGCATTCGTCTAAGAATAATGATTACAATGAGGCTCTAGAGGAATTTTTAACATTACTCATGAATTTCAAAATCCTAGACATCCAAAAACATAACCCTAGGAGACAAAGTACCAAAAATTATGTGGGCCCCGATGTGTAAGTTGGTACCTCAACGTCTCATGATTGCAAATTTTGCATACGACCTCTGTTTAAGGCGTGTGATAACTCATTTGAAAGGTCTATTTGAGAACTACACACTATGATATCAAATTGGGACTTCGTCTGCAGTTTGACTGTGGAAAGACAAAAAAAACCATTGTTTAGGACCTCAAAACAACCATGGAAGTATAGAAAGATGTACTCACATGGAAAATTCCAAAATAAGTTAGTTGGAACAGGTGGGAGACTACCAATATATATCTGGATGTTGTGTAGGGATTTCATACAATCTTGGGAGTGCAGAACCAACAATTACAAAGAAATGTCATCATTATAGAGAAATGTGTTCAACTAAAAACTGTCAAGATGAATCGGTTGGAATAGGTGGGTGGCCACCAATATCCACCTAGATCAATCCTTGCCCCTTAGGAAGAAATGGTATCCATTCCATTAAGTGCCTCATTAGGTGATTAAATTTCTACTGAATATGGCGTCGAGTGAGCCAATTTCCTTGGTGCAGAAGCTTCCCTGCCTTGACAACCCAATAAAGTTTGATCCTCTATTGGCGAGTGCCTTGAACTGTGTGTCCATTATATTATAAGTGGATTTTTGTTCCATGCAGTCAGGGTTGAGATCTATTGGTTTCAACTGTTCTTCGATATACGAGGTGTCCAATAATGGTGGAAAATATGGCTGGAGGAGGTACACATTGAAAAATGGGTGAAATCCAAGGAAGGGGGAGTGTTGAGCTCAAACTATTGTCACCCACATCCCTAGTGATAGTTTAAGGCCCATAGAAAACTGGATGGAGATTTTGATAAGAACATGTAAGGCGCTCTTTCTGCAAATGTAACCAGACATTGTCTCCCACCTTAAACTTGTGCGACACCTAGTGTTGATCATGGAATTGCTTATACCACAACATTAATGGGACCCAAGGGTTGGAATCCCAGCCCTACCTGAAATGGGCTATGTCTAGTGGATCTATGGAGAGCCACGTTGTAGCTATGTTGAACATAGAGAATACTCTCATCCCACATATGCATATGCTTAGAGTTATACATGTGTAGGATCTACACAATCATTTGATTGATGAACTCTATTTGGCCATATGTTTGTGGGTTGAAGGAAGTGCATTTAGTTATCTTGGTGTCCAACATTGACCAAAGACTTGATAAAAATGTGTTGGGGAACTTGTTGTCCCAATCTGATATGATCCTCTGTGGTATCCCAAAATGGACCCACACTCGTTCAAAGATGATCTTGGTAGTATATGTCTCTTTGATACTCTTCTTGCAGGATGGGAGAATGGCCATCTTTGAAAATTGATCAACCACCACAAATACACAATCATTTCCTTTCTTGGTGGATGGAATGACAGACATGTAATCCATTGATATGGATTCCCAAGGCCTCTTAAGAGTAGGAAGAAGGGTGTATAATCCTTTCTTCTTGATGGATGGCTTGGCAATGACACATGCAGTGCAAGATCCGGTATACTTGATGACATCCTGTCAAATTTTTGGCCAATAAAAATGTTTCTATAGAATGGCCATAGTTTTCTCGACGCAAAAATATGTTGTCATCCAACTGTAGTAAGCCTCCCAAATCATATTTTCATGCTCACTTGGGGGAACATAGGTGGCCCATATGGCACAAAAATCCATCCTAAGTGTGAAAATCAGTGACATTTGCACTTGTGCCCAATATATGATAGGTGGTGGAAAAGTAAGGATCTCTCTAATAAAGTTGGGGCCACTCACATGCCTCATGACCACATAAATGGAGCATGGTGGTGAGTGCAGAAATAGGATATCGATTGAGGAAATCAATGATATTATTTGTGCTCCCTGTCTTATACTTGATGTTGAGATGGAACTATTGTAGGTATGTGGACCACTTTTGATGGCGGTCATTATGCAACTTCCCCTCTATCTATATGAATTGCACAGGGTTATGATTAATGTGGATGATTGTCTCCTTTCCTAAAATGTGATGTTTCCATTAATGGCAGGCTTGCGCCACAATGGAACACACTTCCTTTTCATAGGTGGGGTATTTCTGGATGGTCTATGAGAGTGTCTCACTATGGTATTCTATTAGATTGTCATATTGAGTGAGAACTGCACCTACAACATATTTGGATGCATCATTCTCTATCTTGAACGATTTCTACAGATTGGGTATGGATAGTACTGGAGATAAGAACAAGTGATGCTTCAGATCATAAAATGATCATTGGTGTGCCTTCTCCCATTCAAATGTTTTCTTTCCACAACCCTTGGTCACTCTATCGAGGGCCCATGAAATATGGGAAAATCCCAACATGAACTATTTGTAAAAGTTGGAAATTCCCAAAAAGCATTGAATCTCATTTAGTGTGGTTGGGGTTTTCCAGTCATAGATGACTTGGATCTTATATGGATCCACCTATACCCCATGTTCATCAAAAATTTATCCCAAGTATTGGAAGTTGTTCATGCCAACGGAGCATTTTTCCAAGTTGGCATATAGCTTGTGCTGCTACAGAGTGTTCAAAACCTATTGAATATGTTGCATTTTATCCTCCTTAGTTCTGTTGAAGATGAGGATGTCATCCATATATACCACCACAAAGGATTTTTTGAAGGGTCTTAATACATCATCCATAAACTTCATGAAATTTGTTGGTGCATTTGTTAAGACAATAGGGATGACCAACCATTTGAAGATGCCTTCTTTATATTTGAAGGTTGTCTTCCATACATCATTCGGCTCGATGGGAACCTAGTGGTAGCGATACTTTAGGTTAGTATTTTTGAGGAAAATTCGCTCCTTGAGTTGGTCAAGAAGGTCATGAATTCAGGGAATTGGGTATTGGTTCCTGACTGTGATTTTATTTAATGCTCAGTAATCAATGCAAAGCCACTAGGTCTCGTATTTCTTCTGCAACTGTACAATTGGGTTTCTGCAAGTGGAGGAGATGGGTTAAATGTGTCCTTTCCCTTCAATGAGTAAACATAGAATTGTCCATTAGGCATAGCTTCACCGGGTTTTATATCAATTGGATGCTTGACTTGGAAGTGCGTCGGTACCCCAGTGGATGAGGAGAATATGTCTCTTTATTCTTTCATGACCTCATCCACTTTATTCTATTGCAAAAATAGTCTCTGTGTGGAGGTCATTGATGTGGCGAAGACATTCTTCTTACTTCTAGCACAAATCACAAATAAGAAAAACTTATCAGTCTGTGAAATGACCTTACTTCAATTCTTATCAAAGATTAAAAAAATAGTGGTATGCAATGCTACCTTTGGTATCTTGTACAATTCTCTACCAAAAGTAATAATAACATTGCGGGGTATAGACTCATACAAAACATGTATCTTCCACAAATATGGTTGGCATAAAATAAAATGAAAAAATTCAAGGGGATAATTATCACACAAAACCTCTTCTTTTAAGGGCTTGATGCCATAGGGAACACGACATTGATCGCTGACACGTAAATCTCTTCCTTGGAAAAGATAATCGATCGTGTAGGGTTGCGAGTGTGATGTGATCGGTAGGTCCAATTGCTTGATGAAATATGATGAGATCAAGTTCTTATGACTACCTCTATCGACAATGAAATGAGGTGGAACCCCCTTTACCCACATTTTTGAGTTAAAGAGGCATTCCCCTTCATCTGGTTCTCCTATTTCTCTTGGTTAGAATCTATTGGTAGTGATAGTGGAACTCAGTTTGACATTGATAATCTCCTTTTCTCCTTACATATTTGATTTGGAGTCATAATATTCTTTTGTATCGAAAGCTTTCATCTCATCCACTAGTGATTTCTTGGAGCGAAATTCTTCGATGTTGTGCCAAGGTATTTTATGGTATTCACACCACTTTTTCATGTCCTTCTTTGACTTATCATTATTGTTCTTTGGTTTCGGCTTGGACTGGTTGTCATGAGAATGGCCATCTTTTTTTCTTCCCTTATATTGTGGTTTGGTGCCACCTTTGCCTTGATTCAGTTGTGAGGAATTTTCAAATCCAAACTCTCACCTCTTTTTCTTAATTTTTTTCTCGATCTTGACAACATATCCATAAGCTGCACCTAATGATGCGATGTCCATAAAATAAATTTATGTTTGTATATATATATATATATATATATATATATATATATATATATATATATATATATATATATATATATATATATGGATACAATTGCGGTATTTGATTACTAGATGTCCTTCAGATTCTTTGATACCCAATTTGGTGCACAGGGTATGGAAAATATTGGTGAAATATGGTATTATTTGGTTCCTTTCCTCATCCAAAGTGTTCCATGTTGTGTACTGATCCTTGTAGATTCCAGCATGGTAGTGTTTTTCTTTAATGGTATCCCTCAAGGAATCCCATGTAGGGTGACCGAAAATATTGCAAATTCCTCTGTGGCCCTTTCCTCATAGTAAGTATCCCACAAATCCTTAACATGGGGGACGACCTTGAGGAGTGAAAAACTAATCTTTTTCCTATCGGAAAAATTGTGGACTGAAAAATAAACTTCGAGCGGATATATCTATTTATCTACAACATCGGGATCTATTAGTCCTTCAAATAATGGAATATAAAAAATTACTTGTACCTTGAAGGGGGTTGTGTGGGCTCTTGATGAATATGCGTCTCTTGTGGGTAGCCGTGAAATGATCTATGCCAATTTTTCCATCATTTTGTTCCGTTTTCGCACAAGGGGTTCCTCGAGAAACAATTTAAAAGGATCTTGTGCCCCATCATGTTTCTTCTCATCCCCCATTATTTTTTTTCAAGCTCGGCATGGACGATCTTGCAAAGGCTCAAATGGTTCGATTCCTAACTTCTTGTACCCAGATCTTGTTGGGGACATGCACAAAGAAAAACAAATGAAGAGAAAATGTCTCTAATACCACTGATCTAGATTTATGAGTGGAACAAAATGAATAACATATTAAATACAATAACACAATGATATGGAGAAAAAAAAATAGATATCCAGTGAACAATAACTTCTATTGAATAACTAAAATAGGATGAAAATGTAAAACTAGAAAATTGAAAACAACTTGCTCGAATGGTGGGAACTATCTCCGAGAAGATAAGTGGTTGATACATGCATTTGTCTAAGAAAAATGATTACAATGAGGCTCTATAGGAATTTTTAACATTACTCATGATTTCCAAAACTCTAGGCATTTGAAAACCTAACCATAGAAGATGAATAACCAAAATTTATGTGGGCCCTGATGGGTAAGTTGGTACCTCAACTTCCTAGGGTCGTAACGTTTGCATACAACCTCCGTTGTAGCCATATGATAGCCCATTGGAAAGGTGTTTTCGATAAATACAGATTATTCTATCAAACTCTAAGTATCTCTATAGTTTAACTATGGAAAGCCAAAAAACATTATTTAGGACCCCAAAAGGGCCCTGGAAGTACAAAAAGATGTACTGACATGGAAACTTACAAAATAAGCCTGTTGGAATAGGTGGATGGACACCAATATCCACTTGGATGTTTTTTATGGATTTAGGACATCCCCAGAAGTGCATAACCCACAATTACAAAGAAATGTCATCATTACTGATAAACATGATGAACTAAAAATTGTCAAGATGAGCAAGTTGGAATAGGTGGGTGGCCACCAATATCAACCTGGATCAATTTGAGAGTTCTTCAATTGTAACATTCTAGGTGATTGAATCCACTCCATGATAAAATAATGTGGAATTATTGTTGAATCATGTCTATAAGTCTTCTAGCATCTTCTAGAACATGAGAATATGTGCATGCATGGTAATATAATAAAGATGGTCCACCAAATTGATATTGATCCACTCTCATTTAACTAATGAGATTTGTTGAACATGTAACGGTTGGATTACTGAGAGGGGGCAGGGGCGAATCAATAATGAGAAATTTATACCACTTATTAATCATTTTAACCACAATGTATATTCCTTTAACATATTCAACAATGTTCATCAATTCAACATTAATATGTTATTGCATCATATAACATTAACATCCATCAATGCATAATAAAAAATAATAGACACATACACACAATGCACAGTACAACAATATTTTACGTGGAAACCCTATGCGGGAGAAAACCATGGAATTATTTTCTTATATGTTTTTAAGAATTACATTCAAGGAAGAACCAACCTCCAATTCTCTAGCTCCAACTACAAGGAGGCTCCAACCCCCTATATTTTTAGGCTACAACCTTAGGGAATCTCCAACTCCCCAATTACTTGGATACAACCAGAAGGAGTATACAACCCCCTATGTTCTTCATCTACAAACAAAAGGTGGCTACAACCATCTGTCCTTTATCCATACTATCACCCTGAAATATAAGTTTCAAATGATGAAACCACTACCACATTGTCATTGTGAGATATACCACTGTAAACCTATACCAACATGTACCAACAAACTATAACCAACCTGTTCCACTGACCTGCAACCAACCTATACCTATAATTAGACTGTACCAACAAAAAAAAATAGGTACACAACATGTCTCTGTTTCATATCAAATATGTACATCCCCTACCTATATTGTAGCATGCATATGTACTTGACCTGTTTATATTGCAGCATGCATACACCTTCAAAAAGATAGGTTTTTAACCTTTTCTAAAACTCAAACACTTTGTTTCTTTTTTCAAATCAACCTGCAACTTGTCACTATGTCCAATCAACCTCTACTAATCAATCTGTACCAATCAACCATGTACATCAATCACTCACACAACTTGTACCATCACAACTGTATCAATTATGAACATCACAATACCTCATAACCATCACCAATACCAATATGTTCTTTTACTAATATATCAAGATATATATGCCACATCATCCATATACCATGTGTCAACAATACTAGTAGAAAGTGACTCTAAACATGTACCAATCATGTGTCACCAACACTACTAGAAAGTGCCTCTAACAACGCACCAAACATGTACCAGTCAATTGTCACCAACACTACTAGCAAGTGCCTCTAACAATGCACCAAATATGTACCAATCAAGTATCAAAAAGTCAAACTATAACTCATCAAGATGTACTAATATCACCATAACATACACCCCATGTATGTCCCAATCCATCATCTATATGGCCCAACATGGATCTCAACCATATACCAAATACATATACCATTATAACCAACAAAGGTCCTATATTAGTACATCACATAATCCATGATCCAAATACCATAGACGCTTACATCAAACCATGTTCCAACACCTCATAAATGAATATGTAAGTAATACCATTCTATATGGATAGTACAGGTCATTCCATTTCCGGTGATATGTGGAACGTCACATAGTTCCTCATGGTTGAGGAGATATGGCTTAGTGAAGTTGTAGAGAGTGCGTTCTCCATTTTACTTGCATTATTTCCATACCTAAGAAAAGAAAGTAGAGAAGCCTCACCTTTTAGTTGGGTTTTTTCCCGTAAGGGTTTCCAAGAGAAAATATTTATGTTATTTTGTGGATGGTGTGTGATGGTAGTTTACTGTCCTTTATTTTATGCATTTTGTATATTTCATGGATAAGCATAAAATTAGTAACTAAATAATTTGGAGTCTAAAGGAATTTAACCTTCATAAAGTAGATTCCTTTTTTATTTATTAGATTTTTTATGACAAGCTATCCCACTGGAATATCCACAACAATTTATAGATCATATTCGTATCATAGTAGGGTTTTTTTTGGTATTTTTAAGAATTTATAGGATCCAGGAATTGGCTTAAAGAGAATTCATAAACACTCTTGCCATGGAAACCAAGTCTATTAATAACAACCCTAGAGATCCAACAAAAGAGATATTTGAGAGGTTGGAGGCATAGGTTACCGATATCGACTGCAATATAAACTTTCTCATGGTGGCTCTAGAAAGAAACACTGGACCATTCGGAGATGATGGAGGATCTAAATTAGATATCAAATGAGAGGGGAAATTGGGATATCAGGAATACCTAAGAAAGGAGTCATAGAAAGAACATGAAAAATAGCAGGCGAGTTCGAGTGTCATCAACCCTGCACATTACCTATTCAATATGGAAGTGAAAGTGGACATAAATATATACCAAGATGAGATTGATGTATAAAATTGAATTATTGGTTGCATGAGATAGAATTTTATTTTAGTGTTCACGATATAAATGAAGGAAAACATATATCATTTTCTAGATTGAATATAAAGGGACATGCTTTACCCTAGTGGGAAATCCATACAAAAAAACTTAGGTTGGAGGGTGATATACTAGTAAATCGGTGGTAGCACTTCAAAACCCTCATCAAGTCCCAATTCTACCGTATCAGGTATGTATAGGACCATATCTAGTGGCACTACTTCAAGAATAGGCAGGGGTAGAGTGTACAAGATTACACCATCGAGTTTAGAAATATGGCCATCATGATGGGTATCTCTCCCAAGAACCCAAATGTACTCCTAAAGTATCTATGGTTTTTACATAGTCATCTAAAAATGAAGGTGATTCTCTTCAAGCCAAGGATAGTGGATGAGGTGTGTGTATATGAACAATACATGGAAAATATAGTCCAAAGGAAGGGGAAACCAACTGGTTCTAAGATAAAAGAGCACCAGGAATATTTGAAGGAGGGGAAGAAGAAGTGAAAGGAGGAAAATATAAGAAGACAACAAACACTATGCATCAGTGCAAATATACAATCATACATTGCAATCATTGTAACATTTATGTACACACTAAGGAAAAGTGTTGGAAACTACATCCAAAGATAAATTCGAAGAACCACAAGAAGGATACGAAGAAAAGGAACCTTCTAGCTACATATTCAAGGAACCAAGTTGAACATAGCTCTAATTTGGACTAAAATATTCTATAAAAATATATGTAGAAGGAGGTGAAACTTGTTGATTAAGGTTGGTTGTCATTGATCTCAACCCTTGAAGAAAGTCTGGTACAAAATTCTAGTAGCAAAATGGTTTGGGTAATGGACCCAAGGTTGTTTCATGTATAATGGTATGCATTTTAATATATTTGAAGGTAATACTATTATATATGGATATTATGTGTCATGCCATTTCTAGTGGTATGTGGAAGGTCACATAACTCCTCATGCTTTGAGAGTTATGGCCTTACAAAGTTGGAGGACCCTCATATGTTGGCTTGGAGCCCCAAAAGGTCAAAGAAGTCAAAGAGATTACAAAGAAAAAAATATTATTTAAATGATAAAGTAAAGTGACAAAGTCAATAAGGATTATTTAAATAATAAAGTGAAGTGACAAAATCAAAGAATATTATTTAAATGATAAAGTGAGGTGACAAAGTCAAGGAGGAATATTTAAATGATAAAGAAATGGATAACTTTCTAATTATGGAAAGTGGTTAACCCTAAAAATGAGAAAAATAGGTTAAGTGACCTATAAATGGGTTAAGTGACCTTGAAATAGGTTAAGTGACCTAGAAATGGGTTACGTGACCTAGAAGATGCTTCTAAGGAAGATATTTGGAGAGTATAAATAAGAGGCAAGGATCTCTCATTTTATATCACACTTGAGAATATGGAATATATATAGGTGAATGAGGTAACCAAAGGATATATAAGACAAATTTCAGAGGGAAGGTGAAGAAAAGAAGGCCAGAATTCAAGGGAGGATAAATTCTTTTGATGATGCGTTCTGAGGTATGTTATTTACAGATCATCTCACCATTTTAGAAATAACTTTTATTATAAAATGGTTCCAACCATAAAATTTATAGGCAATTAAGGAAATATATCCAAGTATTTTTGGTAAAAATTTCATCTTGTGGGCCGTTGTATTTTTGGAGTTACACTCCATGGAAAATAGGGTTTGTGGCTAGTCCTGAAACTAGTCTAAAACGGGTGTTTTGGGTAGAAATGTCATAACTTCTTCATAATAGATCCAAATTTAGTAATACAAAATTTGTTGGTTATATTAAAGTATGTATTATTTTTTGTAACAATTTCAGATCCATTAAAAAAATATTCCATGTCAGGTATGCTCTACAAGGTCGCTCTCTAGAATAAGCCAAAATTCAGCAAGGTATGTCATTTTTGCTATAAATCATTTTATGAGAGGTTCCAAGTAGTGAAACCTAGAGGAATTGCATAAAACAAACTTAATAACATTGTGTACTATTTTTATATCTTTATTCATTATAGGTACATAGTTATGATTATTTCAAGTTAGGGTTGTTGACTAATCCCAAACTAGTCATGTGAGACTAAAGAAAAGGTTGATGAAAATGCTAGTCTCTTGTTGTCAAAGTTAAGGAAGGTTTGAAGGTATGTGATCATATACACCAGGTCTATTACAGAGTTACAAATTATATTTGGATGATGAAATTGATGAGGGCTTTTGGTTAAGTTACATGTTGGGTACATGGTTGAGACAAGTAGTTGATGAGTTGGCACATACATGAGGTGCATAGTTGATGATGTTGGTACATTTTGATAAGTCATAGTTGATGATGTTGGTACATTTTAATAAGTCATAGTTGATGAGTAGTTGACACATGATTGGTACATACTTGGTACATGTTATAAGCAAAATCTGTCCGTAGGGACGGATCCGACCTATCCGGCTGTGAAGCCGGTTACAGCCTCTTTGGTAGCTCGGCACGAGGCAGAGGCTACCCGCACCACAGGTGGTCCTTCGCCTGAGGCGGTAAAGAAGGGG
>ML808553.1:104028-114972 GCA_009831015.1 Picea engelmannii | reverse complement strand
TTGAAAAGCTTGTCCCGATCCCTACCACTTGGCAGTGTTGTACTCCTTGAATAGAACAGCCTTGACATGAGGAAGAAATGCCGTGGGAAGGCTCATGAATCCCTGAAAGAAACCAACTGATACTCTTTCAAGGGCAGAGGCCACAGTAACTATGACCCCCGCCACTGTCTTTGACTGGAACCATAACACCAAGGGGATTTTATGGAGAAGTAATTGTGTAAAACACCATGTTGAGCCCAGAGCAGATTTTTGGGTCAACAGTACATAGTTGGATGCACTTGTTTATGGTACAGATTGATTACAGGTTGTTTGGTACAGGTTGGTGCATGGTTGATGCACTTGTTTATGGTAGAGGTTGATTACAAGTTGAGGTATAGGTTGATGAATGGTTGATGCATGGTTCAAGTTTATTGGTATAGGTTTGCATCGGTATATCTCATAGTGATAGTGTGATAGTGGTTCTATCATTCTACTTATACTTCAGGGTGGTTGGACGGGCCAAGGACAAACGGTTGTAGCCACCTTCCAGTTCTAGTCGGAGAACATACGGGGTTGTAGACAGAGAATAGGGGAGTTGGAGATCCCCTCAAGTTGTAGTCTGAGAAACAAGGGGTTTGGAGCCTCCTTCCAGTTTCATATGGAAGACAAAGGAATTTTGTGCTTCCAATGAATGTGATTCTTTAATAGATATAAGAAAAAGAATTTTATAGTTTTCTCCTCCTTTGGGTTTCCACGTAAAACATTGATGTATTTTGTATGTGTATGATTGTTCATTTGTTCATTACTTATTTAATATGCATTTATTGGATGATAATGCTGCATTGATAGAACACTTGGATTATATGGTTAAAAAGGATTAAATTTCTCTATTACGGATTCACCCCCCCTCTCAGTAATCCAACAATGGGTATCAGAGCAGGTTCCTTCAGAAATCATTTTAACCACTGAAATCTAGATCATGGAGAGAAACAACTTGTATAAAAATGGAATAACATAGTTCAATGGACATAAGTATGAATTTCAGAGCATAAGTATGAAAATTGGTTCAGACCCCCTGCCCTCAGGCTGAGATCAGCGCAGGATCTTGTTTAACCCCCGAAAGATTTCGGGTTTTGCAAGTTGGAGTTTCTCGACGCAATGTCACAACTTTTACAATCGCCGAAATGTGAAACATCAACGAAGGTTGACTTCTCCAATGCGAAGAGCACATGCCACCTGTTACCCACTAGTTTTGGATTTTTCGGGATTTGAGCGAACAACCAAGAATCGTTCCTCTTCCCTTATGATTCCCCCAAATTCCAAAATTTCTCCTTTTGGCAAGACCGATGGCCTTTAGGGATTTTCGCCAAATCTTGACCACTCCTTTGACTCTCGTTGCATGTATCCTCTGATTGATACTTGGGACCCACCTTTCGACATTTCTCTCTTCGCAATTTCGAGAGTTGTGTTGACCATGAAACTCTACCTATTGAGTCCCAAAACCCTAAAACCCGATCGGTGCCCAATAGCTATTGTCCCTCAACTTTTTGGGAATTTTTCCTTTCACTCTTCGGGATTTCGTGAACCGGGAGTTTGAAACTCTTGATTCCAAAGCCACTTCTTTCTCTACTTCCCGAACCCCGGAATGCCGAAATGCCGAAATTCCACTCCAAAGAAACGTCATGTTTCACGAATTCAGGGTTTTTAATGCAAGTGCCCCAGCTCCTTGTCATCGAAATTTCCAGAATGTCGAACCCCAAAATACCAAAATGTTGAAATTCCACACCTGATACTCCCTTTCACGATTTAGAAATTAGAGTGACCAAGGATTTTGGCTTGCACTTCAAACTTACGGATCCCGAATCCCCAAAATGATCTGATGGCTCAAACTGACCACGATCAATAGTCCACGTTGATTCTTGATATCAGGGTGGAGGGTTCGTCCAAATCCTAACCACCTTATAGCTCCTCTGGATCTTACAATCCTAGTGACTTCGTGAGTTCTCCACGAAGAATTATGACCACTAGATGCACTACTCAATGACTTATGCCCAAACGAATTGGTGTTCTCCCGCCTGAACTTGACTTCAATGAGACAGTTACAATCTTTGTCTCCCTTTGAACACTTCAAGGTGTTATCCTTCCTGAGATTTCACTTGTAAACCCAATATTCTAAAAGGGATACCCACACACAGTCCTTGCGAAAGACTTTCAAATAACCTCTAGTTATTTGAATCTCTGACCCTGTGCACTCTTTGCAATAGTTGTCCTTCAACCTTCTCCTTAATTCATAAGTTCTAAGGGTTCAACCAGCCTGCACACACATTGCATGGCTATGTGCCTCACCTGCACTTCTGCTGGTTATGAGAACAACGATATTTCTCCTGAGATTTCTGAGATAAAACTCAGATCCTTGTCAACACACACCTTGCAGACATTCACTGCACTCTTTGCAGGAATTGTCAGGAAGAGAAACAATTGAAACTCATTCTTCTCCTCTCTCAGAATTCATACATTCAACATGAAATCATACATATAATAGAGCATTGAAACAAATGCATAACAAAGAAACAAATCATCTATAAACATACCCTTCACCAAATGTAAATAGTAAGCATCATAACACCATGAAAGTTGAGTCAAAGCTTCATATATTAACTCAAGTGCTCCTATACATGGTTTCTTCTCTACATCTCTTTGCTTCAGCTCTACAACTTATGAATTATTAATGCTCATAAAAAATTACAATGATACAAGGGTGAGGGTGTCTATATCCATTTTCCCTCCTACGCTTCTAAACTGTCTAATCTATTAAATCAAATCTACCTACTTGCATTAAACAGACTTAAATGCCTCCACATTTGACAGATGAGAGAAATGCTCAAGATTTGTTTACAACATCTAGATATAAATGTAAGTATGCTTCCCCTAGATATTACATTAATATCTGCTCATTAATTTTTCAAAACATTTCAAAATGTGCATTGGTGCCTTTCCAGTTGTCTCCTGCTTTTGTGCTTTCTTGGATGGTTGCTTACGATGCTCGTGCATCATACTCCCTAACTTGAAATCTTTCATGAAATCCTATTCATGAGCTCTTGCACGGTTTTTCCATGCCTATGAATTGTTGCTTCATCCTCCTAACTGACATCTTCAACTAGATGTCCCTTCCATTTGACCAAATATTCAAAATACTCTTTTCTCCTCGTCTTTTTGCTAACCCTTTTGTCAATTATGATTTCCATCTGTGGCTCTATAGATACAGTCATTTGTTTTTTCTATTGAACTTATTCTTTCTCATCTTTTGCTCCTTCTTATTCATCTCTATAAGGGTACAATTCCACAACATTTAATATCGGTGAGATTTTGACCCCATCGGGTAATTCAATCTCATATGCTTTTGCCCCAAATTTCCTTATGACCTTGCACAGTCCAATCTTTTTCATCTTCATCTTATTATATGTTCCCCTTGGGAACCTCTCCTTCCTCAGATGTGCAAGAATCAGATCACCAACTTCAAATTGATGTTCTCACCTGTGTTGATATTCTCTCCACTTGTATTCTTTACTTGAACTCTGCAATCGCTCCTTAACTCGGTTGTGAAGCTCCTTCATTCCTTTTGCAAAGTCCTCTGCACTAGCACTCCTTAATTCATTTTGTTCCAAATCATTCAATTCAAAAACTCCCCTTGGCTGAATTCCATATACAATTTGGAATGGACTCTGCCCTATGCTTCTATTGAGTGAATCATTGTAAGCGAATTTCGCCTGTGGAAGAATCTGATCCCATTGACTGTGATGTTCAGTCACTAAGCTTCTTAACAAATATCCCAAGCTCTTGTTCATGATTTTTGTCTGTCCATCCATCTGAGGATGATATGCTAAGATAAAAGACAAACTTGTCCCCAACTTATTCCATAAGGTCCTCTAGAAATTCCCTATGAACTTGGTATCTTGATCATACACGATACTCTTTGGCAAGCTGTGAAGTCTAACAACTTCCTTGAAAAACAGGTTCGCAATATGAGTTGCATCACTAGTTTTCTGGCATGGTATGAAATGTGCCACTTTTGAAAATCCATTGACTACCACAAAGATTGAATCATATCCTCTCTGTGTCCTTGGAAGTCCCAATACAAAATCCATGCTCACTGCATCCCACGACCTTTCAGGTATGGGTAATGGTTGGTATAAACCTGTGTTCTTCCTTTTTCCTTTCATGTGATAAAAAATTCTACACCTGTCCACAAATTTCTTGAAATATGTCCTCATCCCTGGCCAAAAATATGATCCATACAATTTTGAGAACATCTTGTCATGCCCAAAATGTCTGGTCAATCCTCCCTTGTGTTTTTCCTTCAGCAAATTCTCCCTCATGGAGCATTTCAGAATACATAGTTGATTTCCCCCAAACAATAAGCCATCCTGGATCATGTATTCATACCATTGGCTTATGTCCCTGAGAATTGGATTCTCAGATGTCTCATATGCCTCTTTAAAATCTGGGTCATCCCTGTACATTTCTTTAAGGTTATCAAAACCCAAAGTCTTGACTCTGAATTCCTGCATAAGCAAACATTTCTTGCTGAAAGCATCAACAACTTTGTTAGCAGTTCCAAAAATATGCTTAATCACAAAAGACAAATTTTGCATGTATTCAATCCATTTATCATTTGTTTGGTTCAAATTCTCTTGTCGAGTCACGAATTATAAAGCATGATTATCGTTGTACAAAACAAACTCCTTGGGAACCAAATAATGTCTCGATTTCTTTAGTGCTTGTATGACTGCATAGAATTCTTTGTCATATGTGGAGTACTTAATCTTCGCTTCATTCAGTTTTTCACTGAAGTACGCGACCAACCTATCATCTTGGCTTAAAACAACTCCAATTGCAAATCCACTCGCATCACACCTGACCTGGAATGTCTTGCTAAAATCTGGAAAAACCAAAATTGGTTGCTCAATGACCTTCTTCTTCAGCAGATTGAAGCTCTTCTCTGCTTCCTCTCTCCAGTGAAAAGATTTGTGTCATTTCTTCACCGTATCCATCATTGGTGCGCTAATTCCACTGAATTTTCGAATCAATTTCCTGTAGAAACTAGCCAAACCATGGAAGCTTTGAACTTCAAACACACTCTTCGACGATGGCCAATTCTTAATCGCCTTTATCTTTTCCGGATCCATTTTTAGTTCATTTGTAGAGATAACAAAACCCAAATAAATGAGTTATGTCCTCATAAATGAGGATTTCTTCATATTAATCAGCAATTTCTCCTGCTGTAATCTCCTCATTACTACAACTAAATGCTTTAAGTGTTCTGTTTCTGTCTTGCTGAAAATTAATATATCGTCAAGATATACAATGATGAATTTCCCTATGAAATCCTTTAGGACTTCGTTCATCAACCTCATGAAAGTACTGGGCACATTCGTTAAGCCAAATGGCATGAAAAACCATTCATATAGCCTCTCATTCATCTTGAATGTTGTCTTCCATTCATCACCTTCTCTCATTTGAATTTGATGATACCCGCTTTTCAAATCAATCTTTGAAAAAAACTTTGCTCCACTCAAGCAATCCATCAAGTCATCCATCCTTGGCAATGGAAACCTATATCCGATGGTAATCTTATTGATTTCCCTTGAGTTTGTACACATTCTTCAGCCTCCATCTTTATTTTGGCTAAGCATTGTCAGAACAACGCATGGACTCAAGCTTTCTCGAATCAATCCTTTGTCCATTAAGTTTTGGACTTGCCTCTTAACTTATTCATTTTCCTTTAGTGTTAACTGATATGTTTCTTTGTTTGACAAACTAGCTCCAGGTATATGATTGATATGATGGCTTATATTCCTGATAGGTGGTAACGAACAAGGTAGTTTGTCCACTACTACATCAACAAACTCTCCTAGCAACTCCTGCATTTCTTCTGGAAAATAATCTATCCTCATACTGATCAAAACAATTATGGGCTTCCTAACCACAATAAATTGTGTGTCTTCCTTCTTATTAATCTCATCAAGAAGTTCCTTCCCACCCATGAGAAGTACAGTGTTGCTCATATCTGTTTTCACCTCTTTGTCCTTAATTGGCAGCAACATGTGAGTCCTACCATTTTTTCTCTAGGGTGTACGTGTTCTTTCTCCCATCATGAACTATGTTTTTGTCATATTACCACGGTCTACCCAACAATAGATGACAGACATCCATGGGAATGACATCACACAATATTTCATCTTTATATCCTCCTATTTTAAATTCAACTAAACACTGTTTAGTGACATTTACCTGATGTCCTTTTTGTAGCCACGAAACTCTGTATGGGCCTGGATGTACAACAGTCTCCAGCTCCAACATTTCTACCATATCTATAGATACGATATTTTCTATGCTACCGATGTCCACTATGACCTTGCATACCCTATCCTTAGTTTTGCAAGCAGTCCAAAACAGATTGTTTCTTTGGGATGGGTTCTCTACCTCCTTCTCTGGCTTCAAGAGAACTTTCCTTATCATTAAAGATCTTCTACCCTCAGCGTCTTTTGCCTCAACATTCCATCCTTGAGCTTTGGCAATGTGAGTTTCACCACCATCTTTCTTCTTATCTGGACACTCATAGGATTTATGTCTGATTTTTCCATAGATGAAGCATTTCACTTCGCCTCCTCTACCTCTTCCTCTTCCTTTGGCTCGAGGAACAATATTTCTATCAGAATATTACCTTCCTTGTGATCTTCCTCCTCTCTCAGGTTGAGTTTGAGGTTTCTTTCGCTCTTTTTTAGGTTTTTGAGTTCTTTCTTGGGCAATTGTTTTGCCTCTGGCTTAACTTCTACCTCGACCTCTTTGACCTTGCTTCCGTCTCAACTTCTCTTCAGATTTCAGAGCTATCTGATAAGCATATTCCACATTTAGAATGGTCATCATGCCCATATCATCTTGAATGTCATATCACAGACCATTCATGTACCTGACAACTTTTTCATCATCGCTTCCTGATGACCTGCTATGATGTTTATCCTGTAGAATTCTTTAGTGTATTCCTTCACTGACATCAGCTTCTGTCTCAAATTCTGCATCCTTCGAAGCAGAGTGATTTGATAGTCCCTGGGTATAAATTTGTCTTTCATATTTGCAACCATTCTATCCCAGCTTTTGATTTTGTGCTTTCCCTTGCAGTGTTTTTCAGCCTGCATTTCATCCCACCACAGTGTTGCATGCCCTTTAAGTCTAGTAATGACATGTTTGACTTTCCTATCTTCCTCGACATCCTCATAGTTGAAGTATTTATCTAGAGCTCTAATCCAATCTAGAAGTTATTCAACATCCAAGTTTCCCTCATACATGGGAATGTCCATTTTTTCTCTGGCACCTATCCTTGCAATGACCATGAATAGGCATTCGTCTGCAGCATCTTTGGTTGTAACTTCTTCTTCTTCGTTTCTAGCTTCATTTTCATTTTCAGCCTTGCTGATATCCCCAGTGTCGACTGTGTGCATCTGTGCTGTCTCCATAGAATCAAGTCTGGCACGTAACTCACACATTTCTCTTTCCCCTACTGGATCAGGCATTGGCCTATCTCTTCTTCTCGACGACATGGCTGAAAATTTTTCCTCTTTTCTCTCTGATGTGGAAACAAAAGAATTTGTTTTGTGCTGTGATACCAAAAATGGCACAGACTACCTGCCCTCAGGCCGAGATCGGCGCAGGATCTTTTCCAAACTGTGCGAAGAGTTAATTAAACCCCTCTTGTTTAAGCCATGAAATATTTCGGGTTTCGCAAGTTGGAGGTTCTCGACGCAATGTCACAAATTTTACAATCACTGAAATTCTAAACTCAATGAAGGTTGACTCCTCCAACGTGAAGAGAACATGCCACCTGTTACCCACTAGTTTCGGCTTTTCAGGACTTGATTGAACAACCAATAATCGTTCCTCTTCCCTTATGATTCCCCCGAATTCCAAAATTTTTCGTTTTGACGAGATCGATGGCATTTCAGGGTTTTTGTCGAAGCTTGACCACTCCTTTGACTCCTGCCGCATGTATCCTCTGACTGATACTTGGGACCCACCTTTTGGCATTTCTCTCTTCATGATTTTGGGAGTTGTGTTGACCATGCAACTCTACCTCTTGAGTCCCGGAACCCCGAAACCTGATCAGTGCACAACGACTATTGTCCCTCAAATTTTCAGGAAAATTTTCTTTTAGTCTTTGGGATTTCGCAAACCAGGAGTTTGAAACTCTCGATTCCAAAGCCACTTCTTTCTCTACTTCCCGAACCCCAGAATGGTGAAATGTCGAAATGTTGAAATTCCACTCCAAAGACACATCGCGTTTTGCGACTTAGGGGTTTTCAATGCAAAGTGCCCCGGCTCCATGTCATCGGAATTTCTGGAATACCGAACCTTGAAATACCAAAATGTCGAAATTCCACACCTGATAATCCCTTTCGCGATTCAAAAATTAGAGTGACCAAGGATTTTGGCGTGCACTCCAAACTTACGGATCCCAAATCCCCGAAATGATCTGACAGCTCTAACTGACCACGATCAACATTCCACATTGATTCTTGATATCATGGTGGAGGGTTCATCCAACTCCTAACCACCTTACATCTCCTCTAGATCTTACGGTCCTCACGACTTCGCGATTTATCCACAGAGAATTATGACCACTAGATGCACTCCTCGATGACTTCTGCCCAAACGAATCGTTGCTCTCCCTCCTCAACTTGACTTCGATGAGATAGTTACAATATTCATCTCCCTTTGAACACTTCAAGGGTGTTATCCTTCCTAATATTTCACTTGTAAGCCCAAGCTTCTAAAAGGGATCCCCCCCACGCACTCCTTGCGACAGATTTTCAAATAACCTCTGGTTATTTGAATCTCCGAACCTGTGCACTCTTTGCAACAATGGTCCTTTAACCTTCTCCTTAGTTGATAATTTCTAAGGATTCAACTATCTTATGCACACCTTACACGACTCTGTGCCTCACCTGGAATTTTGCTGGTTATGAGAACAACGATATTTGTCCTGAGCTTTCTGAGATAAAACTCAGATCCTCATCAATGCACACCTTGTGGATGTTCAGTGCACTCTTTGCAAGAATTCCTAGGAAGAAAAACAATTGAAACTCATTCTTATCCTCTCTTAGACTTCATACATTCAACATGAAATCATACACATAACAGAGCATTGAAACAAATGCATAAAAGAGAAACAAATCAGTTGTAAACATACCCTTCACCAAATGTAAACAGTAAGCATCATAACACCATGAAAGTTGAGTCAAAGCTTCATATATTAACTCAAGTGCTCATGTACATGGTTTCTTCTCTATAGCTCTCTACTTTAGCTCTATAGCTTATGAATTCTTAATGCTCATAAAAAATTACAATGATACAAGGCTGAGGGTGTCTATATTCGTTTTCCCTCCTACGCTTATAAACTATATAATCTATTAAATCAAATCTACCTACTTACATTAAACAGACTTAAATGCCTCTACATTCGATAGATGAGAGCAATGCTCAATATTTGTTTACAACATCTAGATATAAATGTAAGTACGTTGTCCCTATCAATTACATTAATATTCGCTCATTAATTTTTCAAAACATTTCAAAATGTGCGCTAGTGCTTTTCCAGTTGTCTCCCTCTTTTGTTATTGCTTGGATGGCTCCTTAAGATGCTTCTTCATCAAAAACATATATACAAGCATAGGGATTTGAAATTTGGAAATCGATTGTAGATGTATACACAACATTAGTAGTTCCGCCAACAAATGGAAAAGAAGTGAAATGCATTCAGAATAATTCCAAAGACAAAAATTCACTTCTGAATGGTCTTAGTGAAAGGGTATTCACTAAATTTTCCCATTGTAAATCCTCTAAAAATATTTGGGACAAACTTCAAAATATTTATGAAGGAGATTCAAAAGTTAAAGAAGAAAAGCTTCAAACTTACAGAGGCCAGTTCAAACAACTTAAGATGAAGGAAGATGAGAATATTGTAGCTTACTTTTTATGAGTTGATGAAACAGTAAATGCAATCATAGGATTGAGAGAAGAAATCAAACAATCTATAATTGTTCAAAAAGTACTAATATCTATTCCTATGAAATTTGACCCTAAGAAATCAACACTAGAAGAAAGATCATATATAAACTCAATAAGCATGGGCGAATTACATGGAATCTTCATAGAATATGAAATGAAAACTGAACATGAAAATCCAAATATAAAAGAATCATCCTTCAAAGCACCCAAAAATTCAAAGAAAAAGGGAAGGCAAAAAGAAGAACATAACAACAACAGTGACGTCTCATCATCAGATGAAGAGGAATTCAATGACAATGAGACAGAAAGAGTTCTATTCATGGCAGTATAAGACTTTGACAAAGAAGACTCCAAAGAAGAATATGAGGAATCTGAAGAACAATATGAAGAATTCGAAGAATAAATTGAAGAGGCAGAACTTGACTACTGAGAGTAATTAATGTGTTCCATAGAATTTATAAGAAAGAAAAGAAGAAAAACAAGAAACTACAAGAAAAATTAGACAAGAAAGAAGAAACTCAAGAACTAGAAGAAATGATCACAAATTTGAAGGTTCAAATAGAAGAAGATAAAAGAATTGAAGAAGCACTCAAGGAAAAACTAGAAGAAAAAGGCAAGATCATTGAAAATTCGGAAGTAGAGATTGTCACATTAAGAAACGATCTTCAAAAGAAAAATATGTAGAACAACTCAAAAGTTTTCTATGACATTATCAACAATAAAAAATCTCATCATGAAAAGTCCAGACTTGGATACAATCAGAAAAATAAAGGATTAAGCTCCAAAACTACAGAGCAAGAAACATATCCAAAAAGATTTGTAGAAACAATCAAGGGGGATAGGAAGATTGTAACACCCCTCTTAGCTAAGGACAACTACTCAGTCAGCTGGTGAAAGGTTTTT